>RJWH01002667.1:0-188945 GCA_004363575.1 Solenodon paradoxus
CCGTCTTTCTGAGCCAGCCTAACAGTTAGAACCAAAATTTAAAATAATAAATCCTGCTTAGTAGAAGGCATAGGATAATCAAATCTTGGCTAGAAGTTGAACTACTTCAAAAAGATAACTTGTTTGGGAAACGTATTTGAGAAGGATTAGAGGAAATCAGTTCAGAAAAACTGAAGTCTAGGATAGAGATGGTTAGGTCTAGAACAAAGGCAAGGGCTGAAAAAACAGGCATAGAAGTTTGGTTTGAGAATTGTTTTAGTGATAAAAGCGATAGGACTTAGTGACTAGTCAAATGTGATGACAGAGAGATGGGGCAAAGTAGAAATAACCTCATCCTTTCTACTTGAACAACAGAAATAACTGTAATGCTGAAATCTAGCGTAGGTTTATTATATGTTTCCTGTGTTATTGTGTTATTGTAGTAGACAGGTAACATCTCTCATTTCCAATCTAGGGGGCACCTCGGAAAGCAGGTGCGTGTTACCTCCAGTCTCTGTTCAATACCTGGGTCACTAGTAATTGTCTTTTATTGAAAACCAAGCAATGTGTTAGCACCTGTATGGAATACATTTCCTATCAGCTATATAGCAACCTCTGAAAGATAGAGACTCCATTTCATAGCTGAGTTAACTGAGAAGTTGAAAAATAAGGAAACTTGTCCAAAGTGACATGTGGCCCCAGAATGAATGCAACCTGACCGAAGCAAAATATAAGCATTTACTTGGGATTTTATTAGGATTCTAGCACTGAAGACACAGATTGAAGACGGCCTTCAACAGTGGTCTCAGTTTTCTAACTGGGGGTGGGGGTGGGGTGGGCGTAAGGCATATAGCTATAAAGAAAAGATGGAATACTTCCAAGTTAGATCAAATTAGGGTTAGAAGTTTATCAAGTTCTGATTGGTGGTCCATTATGCAAATTAGTTTGGAAGTCAGTTAGGTGCCCACTAGTAATTACATGCAAATCAGGTGAAAATTTGTTGAGCAGTGATTGGCCCTGGAGGTCTGTGCTGGGTTAGCTATGTTTCAGCCCCTTCCAGGAGGTGGATGTGTCTGCACATGCCTGGGCGTGTCTAGACATGCCTGGGACCTGAATTTCAATGGCTGCCTGTCTTTGTTTTAGTCACTCAGACTCAAAAGATTTCTCAAAATGTTTCTTACTCCTTGTCAGACACAACAAATGAGTGGCAGAACCAACTTTCAAATATTAGCGTTTGTTTCTACAGCAAATGTTCTGTCTTTTGTGCCACCCAGTCTTCTTGGAAAGCTTGTCTGGTTTTATTGATCCCCTCGCCCCTCAGCCAAATGACTACCTCCCATTTTGGAAGGGACAGGCTAAGCAAGGTCAGAGAAAGGTTTGGGGCTCTCACTCCCCCTCCTTCCCTTCCTCTTTCTCCTCCTTCTCCTCATCCTCTTGATTTAGGAATACTGTCTTTTGCACAAAGGGGTACTTTTCCTCTCTCCAAAACACAGGGCAGCAGCTTAGCAACTCCCTACAGGCATTGGGAAATTAGACTGTTCTTACAAGGCCAGAATGTTTGGGCTGAATGTCAATGACTCTAAAACATGATCGATTAATGCACCTTTCGCCACCACATGTGAGTTAAATGATTAGGAGCAAAATTGCTCGGAGCAAAGCTGCAATATTTGATCAAAGCCAGAATGTTAGAAAAATGGCTGCAGTTGGTTTATCCAACATGATGTCTGGTTGATTTCCCATTTTCCCTGCTGAATGCTCAGCAATTCTTTCTGTTTAGGGGCATTGTAGGGAAGGAGGGATGAGAGCCCCTCCTCATCTTGGTGTTTAACTCAGAACTGTGAGTAAACATAACCATCTGCATTAAGAACGACCCCTGGGGGGAGGGGGTGGCTGGACTATGTCAATCATCTATGAACGACAGCATGGTCTTTGCCTCTGGGGACCACCCAATATCCCAAGCAAAATGCTACAGCTGTGGGAGGGTTTCAGTCTATGGTGTCAAGGTTTCTCATGTTGAGAATAAAGATAATTTTGATTTCAGCAATGAAAACAAGATGACTAGGATAATGGTGGAACATGGACATATACTAGAGAGTCCTCTGGCTAGGAAATCCTGTATATGAGCACTAAGAATCTAAAAACCAATTATTACTTTCTTAATAAAAACTGCTTAGCCAGTAGTCTTCAGTGGGGGCTTCTGTCTCCTTCACAATGAAGTTGTATTTAAGATCAGGATCTTGCCTTTGCAATGTCATAAAAATTAAGTGAAAATTATATTGGCCAGTGTCAAAAATATGAGTGAGACAGAGAAGAAATAATATGTTTTCCTTTCATTGCTAGTGTTAAGGTCGCCTAAACAGCTGCTCATGTCCAGATCTCTAAAATGAGAAAGAAAGAAGAGATTGTAAGTGTCACCCACACAAGGAGAAAGTACTGGTCCTTGCAAATTGATGAACACAGCTTGGCAGAAATGGAGGAAGTAAAAAATGTATCTTTAGGTGTGGAGACCTTGTCCACTACTAAACCATGGTCCTGGTTTTTAACTAATGATGGTGAACTAGTTGAAGTGGTAGGCCATGAGACTGAGAATTATTCTACTCTATGAATGAAAGATGTGAAAAATCCCCCTCTTTATGCTAGCCTGAGAGCATTCTTGCTCTTTGACTAATAATGATGAAAGAATACACATGACACATGATGTGGCAAGAGATTCTAGCCACCACAGGAGATATTATTTAACTAAGAAAAAGATGACCAAGAGTAGCCTGCCTTTCAAATACAGCCTTCCCAAGGACTACACTCCAAAAAATACTAATGGGTTTTCTCAAGGCTGTGGAGGGACTACATTTTAGCTTCAGATTTTCCCCCAGTCAGTGATAATAAAAGCCCAGATGAGAATGGAATTTGTGAGAATAAATAGCAGATAACCAAATCACAGTTCATATCAAGTAGATATCCCTACTTCCTCATCAAGTAGATATCCCTACTTCCTCCCCACATATGTTATTTAAAGATGGAACTGGGAAAGTATGCAGCCAGTATTAATTACTCAAACAGGAAGATAATAAGTAGAAAAGAGACTATGTTAAAAACCAGGTGTGAGAGACAAATGCCATATAATTTCACTCATGTGGTAGATAAAAAAATGAATGAACAAAGCAAAAACGTATTCTTAAACTATAAGAACAAAATAATGGTCCCCAGAATGGAAGGGGAAGAGGGATGTATAAATAAATGTCATCAATTGAGGGCCACGCCTAGTGCTGAGGGGGTGAAATACTGGCATGCAGATTACATACATCTCAAGAAACTGGGTTCAAGAACGGAGGTCAAGGATCCAGGTTCAAGAAAAAACAAAAATAAACAAAATTGATTATTTTTTTGCTCTTTCTCTTTCCTTCCTTACATGTTTCTCCCTTCTCTTCCATCCTTCTTCACTCTCTTTTTTAAAAAGGAGGAGTGGAGTGGTCAATTAAATGGTGATGGATAAACTAGACTTTTGGTTTCTGATGAGTGCAGATTTTTTATTTATATTGCTATATACTTGAAACCTGTTTAATGTTATAAACCAATTTGCTTCATTTAGCATAGTCGTCATCATCATCATTAGTCTTCTGTGGCCCTAGGGTTACCTTTCTTTTATGTGTCCTGTTTATGGCAGAACTTTGTAAATTAATTGATCAGAGCTTATTGACTTGTAGAGACCTGGCTCCATCATTTCCTGGCTAAATGTCCTTGGCACATTACTTAAGTTCCCTGAGCTATAGTATGCTCCTGAGTCAGATGTGCATAATGGAACCTAATCACATGAGTATCTTTTTTGTTTGTTTGTTTATTTGTTTTTGAGAAGGAATTTTTACTTCATTTCCAGTTTAGTGGTTTACACTGGTTGTTTAACCCCAGACTTGAAACTTGAATTCAGGGGTATGTGGCCTGGATCCTTCAGGCAGTTGACCTAACCGCGTGTCAGCACTGATATTTCCTTCTGAATTTTGCTGCCATAGCTCTGTTTTACAAATCAAGATAAACTCATATATGCAGTTCTCCATATGTATAGTTTCCCATTCCTCAGATATATGTCAACACACTCTATCTTCCACCAAATCACCAAGTTTGTTCACCATTGTCTAATGGACTCTGCCACCATTTGTCCTCCCTACCCCGAAATGGAATGGTGTTATCATATGGGATTTTCATCTTCAAGTTTTTGAGGAATCGCCAAACTGTTTTCCATAGGGGTTGCACCAATTTGCACTCCCACCAACAGTGTAAAGGTGTTTACTTTTCTCCACATTCTCACCAGCATTTGTTGTTTCCAGACGTTTGGATAATAGCCAGTCTCTCAGATGTAAGGTGACATCTCATTATCGTTTTGATTTGCATTTCCCTGATAGCCAGTGAGTAGGAACATCTTTTCATGTGCTTGTTGGTTATTTGTATGTCCTCTTCAGAAAAATGTCTCTACAATTCCTCTTCCCATTTTTGCTTGGATTGCCTGGTTTTCTGTTGTTGAGTTTTATGAGTTCTTTGTATATTTTGGATATTAAGTCCTTGTCAGAGATATGGAATGCAAATATCTTCTCCCAGTTAGTAGGTTGTCTTTTGATTTTGGTGATTTTTTTTCTTTCACTGTGAAGAAGCTTTTTAGTTTGATATAGTTCCAGTTTTTCATTTTTCTTTTTGTTTCTCTTGATGCTGGGGTTGAGTCCCCAAAGGCCTCTCTAAAACTGATGTCATGGAAGTCTTTCCTATATTGTCTCCAAGACATATATCCACATCTCTTGTTCATTTTGAGTTAACTTTTGTGAATGGGAATAGAGTGGTCTAGCTTCATTCTTTTGCATGTGACTGTGTAGTTTTCCCAACACAATTCATTGAAGAGATTTTTCCCTTTTTCATATTTTGCTTTTGGTTCCTTTGTCGTAGATTAACTGACTGTACGTGTGTGAGTCAGTTTTTGGAGATTCTGTTCTATTCCACTGATCTGTGTCTCTGTTATCATTCCAGTACCATAAGGTTTTGATCACTATCTCTTTATGGTATATCTCAAATTCTGGGAGTGTATCTCTCTGTATTTGGCTTTTCTTTTTTTTTTTTTTTTCATAATTGCTTTGGCTATTCAGGATCTTTTGTTGTTCCATATAAATTTTAAGATTTTTTCTGTGATTTCCTGGAAATAAACATGTGGGATTTTATAGGGATTGCATTAAATCTGTATATTGCTTTAGGTAGGATGCTAAATCTGTATATTATTTCAGGTAATAATGTTGATTCTTCCCAACCATGAGCAGGGAATATCTTTCATCTTTTTGTATCTTCCTCTGTTTCTTTTAAAAAGGACTTATAGTTTTCATTGTTCAGGTCCTTCACCTCCTTTTTTAAAGTATATTCCAAGATATTTTATTCTTTTTTACTTCTATTTTAAATAGTGGGGATTTATTGATTTCATCTTCTAGTACTTTGTTTGTGTATAAAAATGCAGTGAATTCTGTGCATTGATTTTGTAGCCTGTCACTTTACTGTATTCATAGATTAATTCTAGAAGTTTTGATAGTTTTTAGGATTTTATATATATATATATATATATATAATCATGTCATATGCAAATAATGATAGTTTTACTTCCTTCTTTTCAATTTGGACTCCTTGTATTTCTTTATCTTGCCTAATTACTCCGGCTAAGAAATCCAGTACAATGGTAAATAGCAATGGTGAGAGTGGACAGCTTTGCCTGTTCCTGACCTTAAAGGAAATTCTTTCAATTTTCCCTGTTGACTATAATGTTGGCTCATGGTTTACACATATGGCCTTTATTATATTCAGGTATATACCTTCTATTCCCATTTTATACAGGGTTTTTTTTTTATCATAAATGAATATTGGTTATGATCATGTGGTTTCTCTCCTTGTTCTTGTTGATATGGTACATTACATTAATGGATTTATATAAGTTGATCCATCCTTGCATCCCTGGGATAAATCCCACTTTGTCATGATGGATGATTTTTTTTGATGCGTTGTTGGATTTGTTTTGCTAATATTTTATTGAGAACTTTTGCATCTATGTTCATTAGAGTTTAATAGTCTGCCATTTTATTTCTTGGTGATGTCTCTATCACTTTTTGCTATCAGTGTGATGTTAACCTCATAGACGGTATCTGGGGGTGTTCCCTGTTCTTCAATATTTTGGATAAGTTTGAGAAAAATGCTATTAATCTTCTCTAAAGGTTTAGTACAACTCATTAGAAAAGTCATCTGGTCCTTGACTTTTATTTTTAGCGATACTTTTGATTACACCCTCCCTTTCTTTGCTTGTAATTGTTCAGGATTTCCAGGTCTTCCAGGTTCAGTCTTGTTAGACTATATTTTTCTAAAAATCTGTCCATGTCCTCAAGGTTGTCCACTTTGCTGGAAAAGAGCTATTCACAGTGGTCTCTTAGGATGTTTTGCATTTCTATGTTGTCTGTTGTAACTTCTCCCCTTTTATTTTCTGATTCTAGTTATGAGAGTTTTCTGCCTTTTTTTCTTTGTGAGTCTAGCCAATGATTTGTTAAAATTTAAAAAAAAATTTTTTAAATTTTTGTTGAATTTTTTGAAGAACCAACTTGGTTTCATTGACCTTCTGGATTGTTTTCTATTTCATTTATTTCAACTCAAATTTTTATTATTTTCTTTTCCTGCTGATTTTTAGCTTTAATTGTTCTTTTTTCTTTAATTGTTTTAAATGTAGGGATAGATTATTTATTTGTGATTTTTCTCTTTTCCTTAGGTGGGCCTGGATTGCAATGAACTTCCCTCTTAGCACTGATTTTGCTGCATTCTGTATATTCTGGTAGCTCATGTCTTCATTCTCATTTGTCTCTGTTTATTTTTTAAGTTCCTCCTTGATTTCCTCTTTTCTCCAAGAATCATTCAGAACCATATTGTTTAGTCTCCAATTAATTAAGGGTCCTGCAGCTTTCTTTTTGTGGTTGATTTCTAGTTTTAAACCATTGTGGTCAAAGAAGATGCTTGGTATTAGTTCAATCTTTGCAATCTGTGGAGACATGTTTTGTGTCCCAATATGTGATCTATCCCTGAGAATGTTTTTCTTGTGCACTTGAAGAGAAAATGAACTCTATGGTCATTGAATGAAATATTCGGTATATGTCCGTTAGACCTAACTGTTCCAAATGGTCATTTAAAGCTGCTGTTTCCCTGTTAATTTTCTGCTAGTTGATATGTTCATTGTTGTAAGTGGGGTGTTGAAGTGTCCCATTATTTTGTTGATGTTGACATCCCTTGATTGCCAGTTCTGAAAATACTTTCTTAATATATTTTATGCTCCTTCATTTGGTACATATATATTAATAAACATTATGTCTTCTTGACGAATTGACCCCTTAATCATTGTGTAATGTTCATCTCTATCTTTTGTTATGCTTTTTATTTGGAAATTATTTTATCTGGTATAAGTATAGCTGTTTCTGCTCTTTTCTGGTTGCCATTCAACTATAGGATTGTCTTCCAACAATTGACTTTGAGGCTTTGTTTATCTTTTGAAAGAAGGTGAGTTTCTTGAATGCTGCATGCAACCACTCTGTCATTTGATTGGTGAGTTCAGTCCATTAACTTTTAGGGTGATTATTGGTATGTAACTGCTAATTGCTGTTTTGTAATTTGTCTTCTGTGTGTTGTTTCAGACAATGCCCTGTTCTTCTCTTTCTCTTCTTAGGTGGGTTAGGTGTAATTATGTTTTGATTGATTTCCTTTTTTGTGTTCTTCTTTGCTTTTTCCCTGGAGATGTATTTTGAAGTTACCCTGAGTTTGGCATTAAGTATTCTGTGTATATTTCCTATTTTTATTTGAAAGCAGATTAGTCTTTCGATCATTCTAATCATCCATATTTTTATTCTCCTCTCCTCCTCACTTTTCATTTTATATTCTTCTGTCTTGCTATTTCTAAATGGGGTTTCTTTACACTTTATAGAACATCCTTTAGTATTTTTATAGAACTGGTTTTGTGGTGATGGATTCCTTTAAGTTTTGCTTACCTGAAAAGCTTTTTATTTTTCCATTCCTTCAGTCCTAAAGGGTAATCTCACAGAGTATATTATCCTAGGTTGAAAAATCCTTTTCTTTTGGCATTTTGAATATATCATGCCATTCTCTTCTGGCATATAAAGTTTCAGTTGAGAAATCCATAATCTTATGGGGACTCCTTTTATGTGATTCATTTTTTTTGCTGACTGCTTTTAAAATCTTTATCATGACTTTGACATTTTGATAACAATGTGTCTAGGTGTGGGCCTGTTTGGAATCCTTTTATTTGGAACTCTTTGAGCTTCCTGGTTCTGGAGGCTTGCTTAATTTCTCAAGTCAGGTAAATTCTCAGCTATTATTTCTTCAAATGCTGTTTATGCCCCTTTTTCTCTCTCTTCTCCTTCTGGGACCCCTTTGATGCAAATGTTGTTCCACTTTATGTTATCCGATAGGTCTCAAATGCTGTCTTCGTTTCTTTTCATTCTTTTTTCCCTTTGCTGGTTTGCTTGAGTACCTTCTTCAGACCTATCATCTAGCTCACTGATTCTGTTGAAAGCTTCATCCATCCCACTCTCGAGTCCCTCTGTGCAGATCTTTAATTCAGCTACCGTGTTCTTCATTTCTTTGATATCTTGCTTTATTTCTTCGCTCTCTTTTTTGTTTTTCTCTTTTTATTCCTCTATTGTTGTCTTGATTTCCATAAGTATGTTTATCACTGTTACCCTAAATTCATCCTCAGGTAGTTTGCACATGTATGTCATATTCAGATTTTCCCCTGAGTTTTTAATTGGGTCCATCATTCCATATTTATTTCTCTGTGTCTTTGCTCTATTCAGCATCCTGTTTGTGTTTCTATGGGATAGGTTTCCCTGCAGTGATGACCTTGTGTAGGGTATCAGCTTGAACTGAATAAGCCTGGATCTTGGTTTGAACACTGGGAATTCTTGGATTTGTAGAATCACCACTGGTTGTATTTGTTGAAATTTTTAGGTAGACCCTGTGTTGGGGCCTGAGTGATAAGCCTATGGGGTTTGAGTTTAGTGTGAGAGTCAAAGCCTTCTCCCCAGAGTACCAGGTTCGAACAGTAATGATCATCTTGTCATTTGCCCAAAATCCTTAATCATACTGCAGTTTCACCTCCATCTACAGAGTGGTGCTAGCAGGTAGCATTGATCCCTTCTGGGAGACTATTTTCTTCCCTTAAGCTTTGAGACAGGATTTCCAGTGGGCAGTTCCTGTGACTCAGGCACAATATGGGCATGGGAGGGGTTGGGGATAAGGCATTCCCCCAGCTGCCTTCCGGTTATGGCAGCGCCCATTGTCATTCCACCACGTGGGCTCCAACTCAGGTCACAGGAATGCTGTTCTCCTTCCACCCAGCATCAAGACTGTCTCCCCAGGCTCTGTCTCCTGGTCAGATTCATTACTGGTTTTGTAGCAACTCTCCAGGTGGCCTGGTTCTTCCTACGGTTTTACCCCCTCTACCACAGCCCAAATCCCTAATCTGAACCCTGTTGTTTTCACCTACGCTTTGTGATTCTGGTCACTATTGCCTCTCTACAGCTTCTGGTCCCACTTTCCCTAGTATTTATGTCTAGAAAATAGGTAAATTCCTAGTTGCCCTCTAAGAGGAGGTAGGACTCTTTTTTACCAGGTCACCATCTTGATCTCATTCTCCCTAAGTGGTTATTAGATGGTATGAGATAAAGCCTATAAAACATTGGCTTCCATTCTCCCTAAGTGGTTATTAGATGGTATGAGATAAAGCCTATAAAACATTGGCTTCCAGTTGTAACCCTAAAGTATATCACATTTTCCCTCTTTGCTTCTCATTCCTTCTCACGAAAATGGAGGTAACTCTACCTAAAAGTAAAAAGAGCTACCACTTCTTAAGTCCATGTTATATGTTAGATGTCACATTAAATCTCACTCCTCAATATGTATAACAGTCAATATATATCAAACTTTGATTGTAAAAGTCACATTTATTTCAATAATGGCTGATATCCAGTACCTTTTTCTGGAGTTTAATGCATTACCTCTGGAATGACATCAGGTGATTTTCTGCTACGGGTCATTGGTGATTTTTATTATTAGGCAAGCTATGAAAACACATAGAGTTGTTGCAAAAATAAATGAGACACTGAGGAAAATGAGTTATGGTGGGTATTTCCTAAGTGTCTTGTCTCTACCTCCACTTAAAATAAAGACATGTTTTTTAAAGATTTTTATTGATGAGTACAAAGTTTTTTCAGAAATATGTATAACTCCTAAGTATTTAGCACAATGAACATTCAGAAAGTGAGGATGCTGTGCAATTACCTAAATCAAGTTAGAGAATGTTGTCAGTGTTCTTGAAGTAGCCTCAGGTTCATTCCAATCACTGTTACCCCAAGAGTAAACACTTCTCCTAGACTGTACTCTCTAACACTACCAGTCAGTATTGACTGTCATTGAACTTCCTGTAAATGAAATAATATAGCATAAACTTTCTAATGTCTGGCTTCCTTTGTTCAAAATTATTTTTAGGCGAGTCATCGATAGTGTCGGGTATACTGTAGTCTCGTTGAAGTTGGGTGCTCTGTTGTCTAGCAGTCCATTGTGACTTTAACTATGTATTATTTCTTCATTCTACTAAATGGACACTCAATTTGTGTCTACTCTTATGCTGTCAGAGATAAGTCTCATGCACATGTAATTTGGTAAATATGTGTATTCATTTCTGTTGAATAAATGTCTAGGGGTAGAATTGTTGGACCATAATGTTGGCATATGTTCACCTTCTGTTTGTTCTATCAAATAGATTTCCAAAGCGCATGTACTAATTGTTCACTGATCCATTTGCACAACCTAGAGTTCTAGTTGCTTCACATCCTTGCCCGCATTTCATATCATCAGTCTTTTGCATTTGCACTACTTTGGTGGGTAGATAGTGATACCGCACTGTGGTTTTAATTTGTATTTCTTTGATGTGTAGTGGCATTGAAGCACCTTTTCATATGTCCATTTGCCATATTTCCATCTTCTCTTGTAAAGCATCTGTCATTGTTTGATTACTAAGTGTCACATTCTCCTCATTTTTTGAATTTTTACTTACCTTATTGTTTCAAATGGAACTCAAACACTATGCTGAAATGTCATCCAGCATGACTAAGCTCAAGAAGGGAGCAATGTGCCTCCTTCCAGAGGACATGAGTGTGTTAAAAAATCTCCTCCCTGACATTGTTATAGCTCTGTGGGGTGCAAGTTCAATGTTAATGAACAAATGAACAAACACTATATATTAAATAAAAATAAAAACACACAGAAACAAGTTTATAAAGTGATGGGTTGATGAAAATATGATCGAAGACTCACAACAGCTTTACTCTCTATTTCTTTTAGGGGCCATGTTCAGTATTTGCCAATTCCACATTTGTAGATATTTTAGAGAACCCAATTCCCATGAAGAGTGGGCATTTGTTGCTCTGGGTTTACATTTCTTCACAGAACCTTGAGGGGGAAGTTAGGCTGGGCATTATGTCCTGCTTCGATGACGAAAGTGAGGGGTGAAGAGGTACTGTAACATTTCCAATGCTGCATAGCTAGTTCATTCAAATTCAGGCCATGTATCCAGGTACCTGGGCTCCCTGCCTTGAGTTTTCTGCAGCGGATTGACCTTTATGGTAATCTCTCTCCAGCTCTATTTTGTGGACGTAACAGACAGCTCCAGATCAAATGCACATTAGGACTCATTTCCTTTTCGGTTTTTCTTACTGAATCCAAAGGTTTTCTTAGAAAGTTCTCCTCAAAAGAATGGCCTATAGTTCTGGTGATTTGCAGTCAATTGCATAAATAGCAGCTAAATAAGTAAATGCTGGACTTTAACATAAGGTCTAGTATACACTCTTGTCACTTAGAAGTCATGAGAACTTAAATAACTTGGGGACCCTGTTTCCTCAGCTATTAAAATAGATTTAATAAACCCTACCTATTTCTTCAGAAATGTGTGCATGGTCTCACATTCAGTGAGATGTGTCATACGCTGCACACTGAATACATGGGAGAGACAAAGGAAAATAAACACAACTGCTTTCTGAGGGAAATTGGCAACTTGTTAAAGCAAAGGATGTGTGTAAACAAGTGTAATAAAAAAATGAGTATCAAGTGCTCATTAATAAAGAAAGCAAAGAGTTATTGAAACAGATGAGGGGAAAGTTGCTTCTGTCTAGCAATTACCAGGAATAACCTGAAAAGAATAAAGGCAAAATATGAAGCAGGTCCAGATGCAGTTATAATAATAATAATGTAACAGGCATTTGATGAACATTTGCTATGTGTTTGGCTTGTTGTGGCTACCATGTTTCATCAACCTATAGAAATGAATCTGAGTAAATTCATACAATGCAATACATTAGTGTTTCTCAGCGTTGGCACCATTGCCACCATTTTGGACTGGATCATCCCTCATTGTGGATTATTGTTCTATGAACTCCCACTAAACATCAGTGGTGCCTTTCCACATCTGTGACAACCAAAATGTCCCACACACTGCCACATGTCCTGGGGGAGGCGGGGAATCACTTGGGTTGAGAATCAGTGTTATATACTAATTTGTGCAGCACACAAGGAAGGAGCAAGTCTCTCCAGTTCTTCCCGTTAGACAGACAGGTGCTCCGTCACCTGAGCAACTGGAGGATTTCTTTGACCCTTTTTCTTCAGCTGTAAAGTGGAGGTAAAATAAGAACAGTTGTGATAAATAAATAATAAGATGTTTAAGTGCTGTTATTGCTCATAAGAGGTGCTAGAGAAATAAGAGGTATTGTTTTTATTTAGTCCTATAAAAATCTAAGTGTTAGGAATTATTTCTAACATTATTTTTCAGAAGATCAAACTAGGCACAGAGAAGCTAAATAATTTTCTCAGGGTTACTTTGCTCAAGGCACAAAGACAAGTTTACCTCCCTGGATTGCTTTAACCATGCAACATGTTTTAGTAGATCAGGGTGGGTTGACAAGGGGAATAAATCCATCCATGAGGGTTAGGTGTTTTATGGGTGGGGGCTAATATTGTTGTGAGCTTCCAGTGAGATATTTTAGGTATAATGAGGGAGAGAGGCTATTGATATTTTAATTGGGGAGATTTGAGAGATTAACTCTGACCAGGTGGAGAGCAGGAATAAAATAAATAGAAGAGAGTGTATTTCAAGTGAAAATCCAAACCCAAGATATTTTTTTTCAAACCTCCTTATAAACACGTAATCACTTACAAATTAACTCTTAAAAACATACCTAGAAGTTTAATGAGTCACACCTTCAATTATTAAGTGTCAGATTCCCTGCTGTCAAGAAGGGATAACTGTTATTACCACATTTTATTTGTTCTGAGATGTTAAACTAAGTAGCAGATGGAAAGAAAGTGATTTTATTAAAGGCTGCAAGAAGCAGAGCAAAGGGGAAGTTGCTTTGATTTAACCAACACTGGGAAGTCACCATCACTGTTCTACTGACTGCAAGCTGTGCACCAGGGGGAGGTCTCTTCTACAAGGCACCCTCTGGACCTCAGTGTCCCTACCTGCAGACTAGAAGAGGGTCCCTGTCTGCTCTGGCATCCAGGAGTCTCAAGTTTCCCCCGCTTTTTGAGACTGGTGGCAGCACCTCCAGCTGTCTGTTTTTTAAGAGGCCACCATGATGGCCTGAAAGGGCAATGACCTTTCAGAAGGAAATGTAGACTGACAACCCCTGCTCATGCTCCAAGCCACCTATCTGTCCTTCTCCTCCCCTGCTGAGAAGCCAAGCTCTCTTCTGCCTCTAGTCCTTCCTACCTGCTCCATCCTACTCAGCTATGAGCTGCCTGGGGC
The DNA here is from genome assembly GCA_004363575.1 of Solenodon paradoxus. Lineage (NCBI taxonomy): Eukaryota > Metazoa > Chordata > Mammalia > Eulipotyphla > Solenodontidae > Solenodon > Solenodon paradoxus. The sequence goes on from RJWH01002667.1 coordinate 13,841, forward strand.
AAAGCAGGACAGCTAGTAATTGTGGGGGTGAGTTTTCTCTTACCATCTCTCTCACCACCTTGCAATTACAAAGCTTTCTCTCAGACACACTCAGCCCTCTCAGGTTTCCATAGCCTCTGAGCATGGCAGGAGACAGAAGAAATGCAGAAACATCCAGACTTCCTTACAGGTGAAGAAAGCAGCAGCACAAATGGCAGACTGGATCTGGGGCCCTGGGCCTCCCAGCAATCAGTGTGCTTTTGTTGGTCTACTTCTGAGCAGGCAGGAGGTAGAGCTTTTATTTGTGCCTTATTTCTATTGCTGGGGTAGGAAACAGAGAGACTCCCAAGTTTGAATTTTTTAAGTAGAAGCAAAACAGAAGAAATAAAAATTAGTGAAATTTGTAATTACTGACGAGGAATGGTCTGTGTTAGTTGACATAAAACCTACCTTTGACAAAAGGTACACTGCCTCCTGGCTTACAGGTTTTCATTAAGCATCAAACACCTGAGTTTATACTTTACGATCAGGATTTTGGGTGGGGAAGTCACTAAGTTTGGGTCTGAACCTCCACAAGTCACGAATATTGGTGGTCGCGGCTTTTCCCTGATTTGTGGCAAGTGCCTGACACAGTACCTAAAACACAGCAGGCACTAGACCAATATTTTTAAAAGGCTTTCTGGTTCATGCAGAAATGTTAGCACAGCTTTTTCTGGTGAAAATATGATAGGATAAAACCTCTCTCAGCTTGAAACCAGAATAGTAGACTTCTATCCTAAATATATAGTCACTTCTTACTTGGGCAAATCTTAGTTTCTCACTGAGGCTCAATTTCCCCCAAAGAGGAATATTTATTATCAGTTGCAGAGAGTTGCAAGGATTTAATGTATTAATGGATGATAAAAACTTGCAAGTTAATAGATGACAAAATGTAAACGCGAGGTATTCAGACTACATAAAACAAGTTTTCTTAAACGGGATTGGCTTCAAGGAAATCACTCAGGCCTGCGTTCGTGTGCAAAATCATATACGTTTATTTATTTTTCTGATTAATGAGTCCTTGGCTTTCATCCAAGTCTCAATGGCATCCATGGTACCCAAAAATGAAGTGCTACTCATAAAAGTAATTCATGATGGCTATTAAAACATTCTGCTTGTCCTGTGGTTGGGATGCAAACCCTCTGAGTCCCCAGCTCCTCACCAGCCAGGACACTACTCCCGATCCTCTTTACTGGGCCCTCAAGCTCCCACCACCATCAACATCACCCCTAGGCTTCCATAGTGACCAGTCTTCTCAAATAGCACCCGCTGCTGGTCCCTCACCCTACTCCATCTCTCTGACGTCTACTCCCAACATGTGGCCTGACCATCTGGTGACCTTCACCTCTGTTTCACCCATATCTTTAACTACTGTCAAGTTTCTGCTGTGCTGTTCTGCTTCCAGAGGCCCGTAATGGAGGCTGTCCCCATTTATGATCTTACCTGTTTGAATGAAACACTTTCTTCCTTCCTCCTTCCCTTCAACAAAGACTTTTAGTTGTCTACCATATACTGCATCATACACTACTGAGTTAATGTGTTTCAACAATTTTCGTTTGGATATTTATGTTTTATGAATACTAAATCCTATTTTCCTCATGTAGCTAACATCTCAGTATTAGGGACAGAAAGATGAATTAGATCTAGTAGCAACCTACAGAGTGGACACAGGCTGTCTAAGGCTTTGGCAGCATTGATTTCCAGTTGAAGATTTTTAGCTTTTACTTTGCAGGTAATGGGGATATGTCAAAAATTTTAAGCAGGAAAATGACATGTGCAAAGTGATATTTTAGGAAGTTCAATCTGGTGACATCTACAGGGTAGCCTGGAAGTGGCAGAACCTGGGGGCAGGGACTCTATTACTGTAACTGGCAAGGAGAAAGGTAATTAAGGGCTAGGCTAGCAGGGTGACTTTGGAAGTGGAGAGATTTGGAAGGTGTTATGAAGCATCAGTAGGCTGGTTTGCAGAACAATTGAAGAATGAACAAAAGTTGATCCCAACAACTTATCAGACAAGGAGCAGAAGTTCTACCCCATCTCCTCTGCTCTCCTGCCTGTGTTCTCTGCTCTTATGTAGTTACATATGGCTTTTAATAACTCCTTGGCATATATTTTAAGCTTCCACTGTCCTGTCTCCATCCATCGCCCACACTATCATTAGAGGATGGATGTGAAGAGGCTGAACATTCCTGGAGAAAATTGCAGGCTTGAAATGTTCAGGTGTCACCCAGAAAAGATTGTTTCAAAGGTTATCCCTTCTCCTCCTCTAATGACCCCTTCATTTCCTTTCACTCCCTTTCCTCATTCCATTTCAGTTATTCAGTGGGGGAAAAAGGGGAGAATCAACAGGATATTCATGGGTTGTTTCTGCCCCAGCGAGATCTGCAAGAACCTACAGAAAAAAGAATGACAAGAGCACCCAAGGAGAGACAGTCAGCAGAGGAGAGGGGAAAGGGGGAGGCCCCACCTTCTGCCTTCTCAGTCTGCAGCAGCTGAGTGCATCTGGTAATCACCAGTAAGCAGTGGTCTGTCCAGCCCACCAAGAAGGCCCAGCTCTGAGAAAGTGTACAACGATGCTTGAGGCTTCCTTGTTGATCAATCTTCATGTCTCCCTGTGTGACTCTCCCAAAGAACCTCCACTCCTGCAGCACCAGAGCCATTCCTGTTCAGGACAGAAAATGTATCATTAGCTTCAGTTCCACATTTTGGGTGTCTTAGGTGAGCCTAGGACATTTTAACACCACTTCTCACTAAAGTGAACCATCACTTGTCAAATAGATTGTTGTTAACCCACCAATGCCAGCAACGATGTGGGGATCAAAGAATTTATCTATAGGGATATTGCTGGCCCAGTGACCTCTCTTCCCTCCTCTTTCCATACGTCAGACTCCCTCAAGGACTAAGGATGCACCATCACCTTCCACCACTTTTCCTAGACCCTGAGACTGTCTAGTCTTGTCTCTTTCTACCCCAGGGGTCTCCTGATCACCACTAACAGAGGGGTTTGTGTTCTCTGAATGGAAAGATCACCAAAAGCACATTGTAACTCTGCATCAATCTTTAATTTTACTGTCTGCTTGGAACCTCCTGCTATCTTGTCCCTGGTGTTGGATATGTCCAAAGAGAAGACAGCCAGGCAAGAGAGTCAAAGTGAAAGACTGATTCTATGGAGAGCAAGGACAGGATCCCCTCAATGTCACCATTATCGTCACTGCACCTCTGAAGTCCTTTCTATTCATCTTCTGGTTTAGGCTTCACAATCATTCTACCCAGAACAATCACTTACTCTTTTTATGCAGATGGTGACAAAGACCCGAGAGAGGTCATGATTGTTCTATGTAATTGGTACATCTGGGACCCTCAACCAAAGCTCCTCTCAGTTTGATGCTTTTTCCACTCTACAAAATCCTTAGGGAAGTGGTAGGTGAAGAAAGGAACACTTAACTGACTTTAGCATTTTTCCTATGTCTCATTCTAAAAAGTCCAACTCTTAGTACTTCCTGTCAGTAGATCATGGCTGGGATGGCACACACACACACACACACACACACACACACACACACACACACACCACACATTGGTGAAGACAGCAGAACAATGTTCAGTACTGTGGTGTGCAGTTTATCCTGTACTTGCTTTGCAATTTCAAAGGAAACAAAGAGATATCTCATATGACGCCCCCTTCCATCTGTCAGGTTTTATTCTTCAAGTTGTAATCTCCTGTACTCGGAGTTCTCCAGAGAAGCAGACACAATAGACAGATGATAGACAGGTAGATACATCAATAGACAGAAAGATAGATGATAGATCACTGGATAGATAGTTACATAGATTTATTTATAGATAGATGATAGATACATAGCTGATAGATATGCAGGTGGCCATATATGGGATTATTTATTATATAAATTGTATCACATGGTGATAGAGACAGAGAAGTCCCATGATTTGCAAACTGTAGAACCAGGATAGAAACTGGTATAAGTCCTCCCAGTCCAAATCAGAAGGCTGAGGACCAGGAGCCTGATGTCCAAGGGAAGGAGAAGTTGGATGTCTGAGCTCAAGCAAAAGAAGCAGTTCTCCTTCCTCTGCCTCTTCGTTCCACTCAGTCCTTCAGTGGATTGGATGATGCCCACCACATTGAGAAGGGTGGACATCTTTACTCAGACCTATACTAATCTCACTTGAGCATCCTCACAGACACACCCAGAAAGAAATGTTTACACTCAAATTTACACATGAATGTAACCCTCATACATGGTGCGCCTTGAGTCACTATCACCCATCCCAGAAATATCAATAATTGGTTGTCAGCATTGCATAAAATAGGGACAATACTGTCCTAAATGCTGTGTGCCTAGAGAGTAGCTTTGCATCCAGAGTAGGGCCTAAGAATTAGACCTGATCCATTGTTTTGTAGCACTTCACCTATGAAAGCATTGATGCTTAGGTCATTTTCTTTTGCCCCAAGATATGAAGACCATGATAAATTCTACGGGTACTGTTTGGAACAGTCTCCAAGATACATTGTTCAGCTAGGTGTAAACTAGTGTGCCTAACATATTACCATTCGTGTAGATGGGAAAGCTTATCTCTACTTCTTGCATAGACTTCTTTGAAGAAAATACAATATATAAGTGATGGCGATTGCATCCATGGAGGGACCTAGACATTCAAGAATAAGAAGAGCTTGGTCTCACCATATCATTCTTTGTATGATGTGAATGTCTTTGTTTGTATATATGACTCACTCAAAAATAAAAACATAAAGTATGCCCCAGGTAATAATTAACTGAGGTGAAATTCAACCCCAAGTCTCAATATATCTTGAAAATTATTTATTGAAATAAATATTACTGGGACTATAATATGGAGAAGCCTAGACTGGGTCACCAAAATATTGGGAAGACACAGGGTTGTGGGTTCAACTGGACAAGGGGACAGACTTGGGTGTGCCAGTGGAATGTGCTAGAAGACTGGGCCTGCTGTGACAGCTGACATGTGCTGGGCATCAGGGCAGTGGGGTGAAGAGAAGAGCTCAGACCGTGATGGTGCCTGAAGTCCATGTTACTGCTTTGGACAGGGCTCAGGCTGTCACCAGGAGAATGTGATGTTTGGGAGCCACTTCCCTAAATGCCAGCATCATTAGCAATTGTGTCAAATTGCCTTTTCCTCAAGGTCTCCCCATGGCTGCCAAGGCTTTAATGCTAATTGGACAGATTGTCTTTGGATTTGAAACACAAACTGTGATTAATGAAACAACTGTTAACAAGTTTGGCCCAAGGAGGTTTCTCCACCTTGTTTCTCCTGCTGGTACAGATTCAACGAAATCCTGCCATTCATTCCTGAGCACCATGGTCTGGGAAATGGGCAGCCCTGGTGGAGAAGGATGGAAAGTTTGACCTGGAAGCCATCTTGGAAATCTGTCTCTGCTCCCCTTATTTTACAGAAGGGAAAGCTGAGTCTCAGAAACGCAGAGAATCTTGTCTAAAGCCAAGCAGGGAGTAGGTGTTGGATAAAACAGAACCTTTTCTTCTGTTCAGTCCCTCTTTTCTCCTTCCTCTTTCCTGCTTCATTTCTTGGCTTTATCACTATGTTAGTCATCAGATTGCTTCTCTCTCAACAATCCCTTGTGCCCCCAAATATGCCCCAGGGGCATTATCTCTCCTCCATCTTCCTCAGTGTAGGTCTTCTTCATGCATTGTTGGTAGAAGGTGGGTTGGTGGCATGGAGATACAGACTTTAGAGGTGGGGAAAACTGGATTTGTAGCCCATCTCTGCTGTCTAAGAGCTCTCTGATCTTGGACAGATTTCTCAAATCTAAAGCAGACATAGGATACTTACCTTCCAAGATTTTGTCAGGAGCAGGTATGTGACGTATGTCAAGTATTAAGTGCAGCATCCAGCCAATGGTGTGTGCTCACTACAAAGTCATTATTTTCTCACCTGTCACCTGCTTGCTGCCCCTAGTCCTGCCTCCACACCCACCCACCCTTACATAGTGGCCTCACACCTTGTGGACAAGGGTCCAGGTGCCAGGCTCATGTTCTTCTGTGATTTTTGGTTCTGGTATATTGAAGGTCTGAACAGGGCACACTGTTCCCCTTTTGTCTCTAATATCTAGAAATGCAAAACAACTTTCACTGACAAATAAAGATAAAACTAAGCTCACAGAGGAAAAAAAGCGCAAAACAACAACAACAAAAAAAAACACCCTAAAGCTAAAAGGACCGTCTTTCACTCCAGAAATAATGAACAAGATGTGATAAGTCATTAGGGACTTCCAAAGAGAACTTAATACCAGACCCAGGCTTTTGGCCTTTGTAATAGGATATAGATTTAACCCCTCTCAGGGACAGAAAGTATAGCTTTGGTCCTTTTTCTCTCTGAAGATTCATCAGTGTATTTGAAGTTGCTTTATTTAAGGAGATGGACATGTGGGTCTTTTAAGGAATTGCTTCTTTTATCATTTGAAATGCCCCTCTTTCTGTCTGCCAATACTCTTGTCTTGAAATCTACTGTGTTTGATATTCATATAGAAATACCAATTTCCTTTGGTTTAGAGTTCGTATAGTCGGTCTTTTCCTATTCTGTTACTTTAAACTTTTCTATAACTGAATAACGTGATTCTTGTAAGTAGTATATGCTGACATGCTTTTTGTAACCCAGTGCAAAACATTCCCCTTTTTAATCAGAGTGTTTACCCCATTTGCATTTAGTGCATTTATTAATATGATTGGAGTTAAGAAGATCTGTTTACTATGAACCCCTTCTTTGCTTCTGTCCCTTGTTTCCATTATTCTTTGAGGCCAATAAAGTACTATTAGTTTCCCATGCTCTATCATATTTTTTAAATCTATGCCTCTTTGCTTTATTTTATTTATGTTTTACCAGCTACTCCAAGAATTAAATATGTGCCCTTAACTTCTCACAATATATATTAAATTATTACTGCACCATATACATCATAAGAACTCTATTACAGTATAATTCCATGTAAACTCTCTCCATCCTTCTTCTATCTGTTATATTTTATTTCTTCATATGATATAAATATGAAATATTTTGCTATGAATTTTGGTTTGGTCAACTGACTCGTAATAATTTAAGAAATGATTATATATGTATCTCTATCTACTATCCATCTACCATCTACCTAATATCCACCTACTATCCATCTATCTACTCTCCCTCATATTGAACATTTGCCTTACTCTTCATTAATCTCTTTACATTGAATAGTCAACTATTATGATTTTCATTCTTCCTGGTTTCCTTCTTTGGAGTGGGGAAAAATGCTCCTTTTGTTTTCTGAAAACCTAAATTTTAAAATAAATTTTCATTGGATAAATCATTTTAGTTAACGGTGATTGGGTTTATTGTTTTTCTTAGCACAGGAAAGGTGTGGTTACGTTGACTTCTGTCTTTCCCTGGTTCTGGCAAAAGTTAGTCTACATTCCCCATGTGTGATATATATATTTTCTCTGCTTACTATTGAGATGTTTCTTAATCTCTGTATCTCTGGTTTTCAGTAGTTAGACTAGAATGTGCTTAGGTTTTTCTTCATTTTTTTTCCTCTTGAACTTTATTGAACCTCCTGAATCTCTAAGTTTCTATTTCTGAATAAATGTGCAATGATTTTTGCCAGTCTTTATTTGTATGTACTTCTGCTTTATTCTTTCTGTCCTTCTGTGATTCTGATATAATATCTAATTGTCACTTGATATTGTATCACAGGTCATTGAGGCTCTGTTATTTCTTTTTAATCTACTGCCAATCCTGTCCAGTGATTTTGTTTTTAATTTTGAGGCAACACATTTTTATTTTTGTCTGAGAATATTCAGTTGGTTCCTTGTTACAGTTTTTATATTTTTCAAACGATTTTACCTTTACATTAAAATCATCCTGAAAGTTTCTTAGCATGTTGTTTAAATCTTTGTCTATGCATTCAATAGTGTGGTTGCTAATGGACCAGCTTCAACTGACTAACTTTTGACTACATTATTGTTTAGTATATGTTGAATATGTATTTACTGTAAACTGATATTGTGGCTGATAAATTGTCAGAACTATGGATTCAATCATCTTCTCTAGAGTTTTGTTCTGACCGTTAAATTACTAGTAGGTCATCTTGATTGTAGAGACTTTGATTGCATATTTGGAAAAGTTATCTCCTCCGGTTTTTCTCCTGACGTCTCCTGCAACCCCCTGAATATTGAGACCTGTTCATTTCTTCTGTGGTAGCATTTCAATGAAAGCTCAAGGTGTTTACGAAATCCCTCTTAGGTAACATGATCAGAACCCCAAACTCTGCCTCGCATGAGGTTGGAAGGGGTGCTAATGTATCTGTTCAGAAGTTGGGAACACCCAGTTTCTGTTTTTTCTACATATTCCTTGGATTCCCACACATTCATGTGCCAATCTGGACTCAGTCAATGGTTCAATAGAAGCTTAGAACTCATCAAGAACTCATTCTTTTCCAGCATTTCCTCCCTTACTTTCCAGTTGCTCTGGCATTCCCAAACTGTCCTGTTCTTACTTTAGGCAAATAAACCTGCACATCTCTTCTGTTTGGCACGTGAATAGAAATGTCCACCCTGACTCAAATGTGATTGTGTTCTCTCCTTCTCTTTGCTGGACCTGGATGATGATGTCGGTGTGGCCCAGGGAACGAAAGGCAGCATTTCAAAACAGACGACAACTCATCGAACCATCCTGTGAACATGAGCCACTTAGCAAGTAAAACAGGCCTCTTGGAGCCTTATGTTAGAAATACATGTTTATTGGGTTTAAAACTAAAACTTCAGACTCTGTCCGTTACAACAGAACCAACCTCATCAATCAGACCTTACAAGAGGGCACCACAGGTGTGTCTACTTACATACATGTATTTACTTGTATGGACATGAATCCTTCACAGTGTGTTTATTCACAACTTTGCTGCTAAACTTAAATTCACTACTAACTACAAAGGAGAGATCTATATGTAGTTCTGCTCAAAGCCTAGAAAAGGCAGTAAGTACAAAGGCACATATTTTGTTCAGTTTTGTTGTGCTTTAGGAATACCACTGGTCCCTTCTGATGACTCAAATCTCCCACCACTCAAGTCTCCCACCACTCAAGTCTCCCACCACTCTTCTTTGTTCCCACTGCCAAGGACTCTTTGTCCCTATAACTTGTCACGAGGTCATTTGGCTCTCAGATGTGTCATTCATCATGAACTCTTTGGCAGCACCATTTCCTCATTAGCCTGCAACATTTAACATCATGGGACACTCCCCTTCTCTGAATCATTTTCATGATGTCAAATTAAATCCTTAATTTATCCATGATGTCAATAAATTAATTTCTTAGTTCATGAAAATGTCTTTGATGAGAACCCACTGCTGAGAAAGAGTAATTCTGTCATTATAAGTGTTAGCATATTAATGAACACAATGGCAGGCGCAGAACAAATATTGTCATTTTGACATTAGGATTGTGAGCTCCATGCTGTCACACTTGCTCACCGACACATTAAAAGTCAAATGCTCTCAATGGCCTCATCCTCTGATATTGACAGAATTATGAAATACAAATACAACTGTGGGCTCTGAAATCAGATGGTAGTCTCCATTACAACACCGTTATTGAGAAACTCCGAGGAATGCTAATGTTAATTGTTTTTAGGTCATCATCAGAATGATAACTAGTTTGTAGACCCCAAGACAAAGATATTCTCTGTGTCTTTGTGGATAACTGTAAACAATAAAGACAAGGCAAACATTCACGGTGAAGAACATGACCCCCAGAGTTGAGCTTTCTAAGTTCAGATACTAACCACCACTTCCTAGATGCCTGATCTGGGCCAGTTTCTTAAAATTCTGTTCATTTTCACAAATGCACAATGATGGTAGTGATTTTGCAGGTTTTGTCAGCTCATATTTATACTATCCCTGCCCTCCTACTTCTCCCCTTACTGCAAGGCCCAGAAGATTAGGAACCACATTTCCTGTACCCTCTTGCCAGCAACGTTCCATTCTAGGTCCCCCCGTGGGAAAGCATCTCTGCAGGATTATAGAGCAGAAGAAAGGAAGGATTATATTCTTTAAACACCAAACTCCATGGTGGCGGCAGATGACATGAGAGACTTGTACTGTGGTAGAGATGCTGGCAGTAGGAGGTTTTTCTTCATTGGAGCTAATGTAGTAGCACGATCTTGTACTAGCTGTGCTCCATCCGACTCCTGAAACAGTAGCAGGAGATGACCCAGTGAGGTGTGTTAGGGCATTAGTGTCTTCTCACAGTTTTTTATATCTGGATAGCTGCCCCTTTTTTTCCAAGTCATTCTAACCATTGCATTGTTCAATACTCTGTATTTTTCTACTTCATCTCTCTTTGCCTGATCTAAACTCTTTTTTACTCCCTGTTGACTGATAAAGTACATCTATCAACATGATAGAGTTGCTATACATATTCACATAATACCTGTAACACCGAAAACATGTGTTAAATGTTAGCTTCTGCAGCTGGCATCATCATAATTCTTGGAGGCTATATCTCAGGCTCCCCTTCCTTCCAATATCCATAAATCTATAGACATTGCAAATTTTAGGTTAGCCTGATGCCTGTCTTCTGTCCTCTTTCAAAGGATGATAGTTTTTGTTTGCTGGCTTTTACAGAAATAAATATGATTGAGCCCAGCATGCAAACTCTGTCTATTGGACAACAATGTAAAGTTTAGAGCTTTCAACTGTGGACAACTTATTTAAAGTCAACTCCATGCAAGAGCAACGCTGCTGTCAGACATAGTTTAGGAAGAATTTATATAAGAATGTGAACTCACCACCTCCAGCACAGGTTTTTCTGAGATCTGCCCCTCACTTTCCAGAAATGTGATTACTCTAGACTCTAACCTCTGCTTTTGAAACCAGAAAGGCTGTGAGCATTCCATGAGGGATTTTACATCCCTGCATTGTGCAGAGTAGGGCTTGCCCTCACGCTAAGATAAGCAATGTGAAAGAGAATCTCATGTTTCTTCTAAGTGTTAACTCCCCCTTAAGGATACACTTTTTGGTCATTCCATTGCTTTCAGGTAGTTGATGATTTGTATTTTCCCACTGTTTATTGTTATGGTAGGACCCATCTGATAGGGACATTAGTGGAACTGTTGCTCTTATACACACTATTAATATTTATTAGCACAAATATATATGAATACTTCATTTATCCTTTGCTGCATAACAAACTATCCAAAAATTTAGTGGTTTAAATTAGTGACATATTACTCTGGTCAGGTGATTGATCTGGGGGTCAATGCGGAAGACAGGGAAGTAATCTGGAAATCTGTAAAACGGTAGAAGACGAAGTAGAAGTAGCAATTTATCAAGAAAAAGGGGCCACAAAGAGAGGTTTGGCTGATTATCTGACAGTTGATCTACCAGCGTCAGCTAGCTGTTTCTGCCTAATTATGCACTTTCTACCAAAAATTAGGTCATCGTAATTGAGGTATGTTTTTGCTATTTGCAAAGAAGTTGGTCATATTTTTTAAGTATTCATAAGAATGGTTGTAAGCAAATCTACTTATCTAACTGTATCTTTGGATTCAGAAAATATCTCATTATCAAAAATATAAAATAACATTATTTTATCTCACAAATCTGTTGGCTTCCCTGGCTCAGCTAGGTGGTCCTTTGCTCATTGTGACATAAGATGGAGATATTCACTCAGCTGAATTCATCTGGGTTGGACTAGAAATTCCAAGAAGAATTTGTGCACACATCTGGAAACTCCATCTTCTTCTACGGGATCTTTTCATATGCTTAACTTGTGTTTCTTCTCTGAAGAGTGATTTCAAGGTCGTTGACCTCCTTACATCTCACATCTTACATCTTACAGCTGGATTTCAGGTTCCTTGACCTTCTGACATGACAACTGGCTTTCCAGAGGGAAGAATCAGGAGCTCTCAGACCTCTTAAGGTCTGAGGTCACAAGCCCCAAAATGTCACATCTGCTGCATTCTGCTGCTCATCCCAGGAATCTAGATCAGATTCAAGCGGAAGGGAAATCGACTCTACCTCTTGATAAGAATGATTGTATGAGTACCCAAGAGAAGGAATGTATGATAGCCATTTTTAGAGACTGTGTACACACACACACACACACACACACACACACACACACACTCACCACATTCTCAAGCATTTGGTAGCATTTTGAAATAATAGGGAGATGTGAGAGGCAGTGTCTTCAATTTTACCTGTATTTTTTCGCCTAAGTATAAAACAAAAATAACAAAATTTAAATATTTGTTAATTCTGAGCAGCAGAAAAGATGGTTGCTTCTACATTATTTTGCTGTGTTTTTGTTTGTACATAAAGACACTTTCAAATAAAAATCTCATTCATAGGCTTCCTACTACTGTCTGGGTCACACGGGCTCCTCTTGATTGGCACCAGTTCACAGGTCTCTAGTCATCTTCTACTCTGACAGGAATTCTACTGAGAAGGCACAAAAGGACGAGACGACCTCTGAAAGCCCATCGCAGCTCTGCGGTTCTGTGCTCTCTTTGCTGTGCCTGGGATCATTTCATTCCCTACAGTGCTCCTTAATCACTCTCCTAGTCATTCCGCTCTAACGCCATTCCCTTTATCATGATGTGTTCATGCCCTGAACTCTGCTCATCACTCTGTTCCCCACCTCATTACCAGCTCCAGTTTTGCTCACTTAAAAATCATCTACCATTATAGCTCTGTAGAAATTACCCAGCCAACAGGCATCTATCTCCTTCAGCATCCATCAAGCCGAAGACAGTGATTAGAGAAATTACAGGGCCCAGGACACTCTCCAATGGGTCGCACTGCTGATTTTCATCCTCTAGTCCTACAAAGGAATACATTCAAGTGAAGTTACCTTAAAATAGAAGACAAAGGATTCTGAGAAGTTTTGCTAGTCTGTGAGAGGAAATTCATCTGTTAGTCAAACTTCCTGACCACATAAATAGAAGTAAGACAAATCTAATATAGGAAAACATACTACGGAAAAAGAGCAAAAAATATGGGTCAAAGGTATTCCTTCAGCCTTAATATAAGAATAGAGTGTAATAAACAGCCTAGATGACCCTGTATGGAGGAAGAATTACATTAGTTATAGTATTTGCACACAAAGGATCAGTGCTTAGCCATTTTACAAATTGAGGTAATGTCAAATGCCTGACATAGAAAAGCACTCAGAATATTTTAAATTAAGGCCAAGATTTGTAAGACGGCTTTTATAATTTCATAGAATGATCCTCCTGTAAAAATGGATATTATTTGATTGCATGTATTATTATAAATACAAGGGGAAAAAAGAAATCTATTAACTCTTCTTTTTTGAATGCTTCCTATGTCCCTCACCATGTAGAGATAATATACAGACACAGACTTCAGTCATTCCTTACAGCGTGAGACGGGTTTTATCCTGGTCTTGTATGTGTGGAAATGAAAAGCTCAGAAATGTTTTAAGGAAATAGCTTAGGTCAGTAACTAAGTTTGTACATGCTTCTTGGTTTGCTAACACATAAGGCTGCATATTTGACCAATTCCCAATATTACTGGACTCAAACATGTTTCAGTTTCTCTCACTATCAAAATTACCTTTATCCATATTCTGCTCTCTTCCTCTAATATTCTTGTCAGAATTCCTTTCATCCTGATAAAACTTTTAAAAAGTGTTTTATTCCTTTGTTGTTGTTTATAAAATTTTGGAGGTATACTAATATCTGGTAACATATGACCCAGGGTTCTTTAATGTGTTTTTGAGTACCTAAAACAGACACATCATTCCAAATACAAAATATATATTATCCCAACCCCTAGACATCCAGTTTTCCACAGCAACATGACTCTGCTGTGTCCTGTGTATATCATCCAGTAGGATTTTTTTCACGCATACATATAGATATTCTTTTTATACTTTCATACGAATATCCATTATTCTCACTAGTCCTCATTTTCCACATAGCAACCACTTACAGAGCATTTTTATCTGTCTATGAAAAGATTCCTCATTTGTTTTTATGACTTCATATTATTATACACAAGACAACTATGTGTTTTAGCGAGTCACCTCCTGATGTGAATAGTGGTTGTTTGTAATGACTTTCTTTTATTAGTGGTGCTACCGTAAACTTTTATTTATTATTTTGTATGCATTTAAGTATCTCTTTAGAATAAATTACAAGAGGTGGAATTTTTAATGAGCAAGAGCATTTGGAATTCACAATTTATTTCATGAAGTTAGTTTTACTCCAATACCAAAGCCAGGCAGTGTATGTTAAAAAAAAAAAAAAAAAAAAGTGCTATAGGCAAATTGTACTCTTGAATATAAATGTGAAAAACAAAGCATTTGCAAATAGAATTCAGCAATGCATAAACAGAAGTATCTGCTATGACCAAATGGGGTTTATTCTAGAAATACAAGATCTGTTTCAATCTTCAAAATAAACCAAATGCAGTCACCATATCAATAGGCTAATAAAGATATAGCACATGGTCACATCAATTGATAAAAAAGAATATTTGAGAAAAAACGTAGGGCCCATTCATTATAAAAGACAACTAGAAAAATGGGACTAGAAGGGAATTCATACAATTTGATTTTTTAAAAGCATCTGCCAAATATAAATCAAGACAAAAGTGATAGCTAACATTAGACATAATGTGGAAAGACATTGCTTTCCCACTGAGATGGGGAAGAAAAGATTAACCATTCTCTCCACCCCCGTTCAAGTTAGTGCTATAGTTCTAGCTGGTATAAGACCAGAAAATTAAATACAAGCCATAGACATGGAAAGGAAGAAATAAAACTCTTCTGATTTACAGATCACATGATTGTCTGCATAGGAAATCCAAGGAGACCACAATAAGCACAAAAAAAAACCCCAAAACCTGGAATTAATAAACGAATGTTCAGTAAGCTTACAGGAAGAGATGAACATACCGAACATACAGGTTTAATTGTCATTATATAACAATGAAATTTAAAATTCACGATCATTCATAATCACAAAAAATTCAGAATATGTAGATTTCAATCTAACTTGGTATACTGACAACTATAAAATGTTAATGAAAGAAATAAAAAATTTCACTAAGTCACCATGTTCATTATTTGGGATACGCAGCATAGGAAGATCAAAACCTTCCAAACTGATCTACATGTCTAACAAAATTCCTAGCAAAATCTCAGCAATATATTTTATAGATATTGACCAAATTATTCTGAAATTTAGATGAAAACTTAAAGGCAGTAATTAAAAATGATTATGAATAAAGGAAAGGAATCAGCTTACCTGATTTCAACAGTCAGAGTAATCACAAATGTGTAATAAGAATGGAGAAATAGAAACACTGATCTAGGGAACAAAATACACAGTTGAGAAATAAATCCACACTCCTTTACAAAGGTGTAAAAGCAATTCAAAGAGGAAAAATAGCCTTTTAGTAAATGAGGCTCAACTAATTAGACATCAATAGGCAAAAGAAAGGCATACCTATAAAAAAACTAAAAACAAACAAGACTATAACTGTAAACCACCTATCTTAAGGTGGAAAATGAGCTCAACATAGATCACAGACTTAAGTTTTAAACGTAAAACCATAAAAAAAATCTAGAAAAATCACTTGATATCTTTGGGATCGGAGTCTAAGCAAAGAATTCTCAACAAATGTGCAGGCATCTCCTAAAAGAGCAGGAAAGTTCATGGAACACTCAGGGCTAAGTGAAGCTTTTTCAATTTATCACCAAAAATATAATCCCTAAAAGGAAAAGAAAAAGAATCGTAAATTTATCACTTTGACTTTATCGACATTTAATAATCTTTTCTGCAAAAAAAGTTCAGCTAAAAGGATAAAAAGACAAAATACAGACTGGGCTAAAATATGTAAATCACATATTCAACAAAAGATATTTCCTAGAATATAAAGAACTCTCATGACTCAACAGAAAAAAAAATCCATTTAGAAAATATGCAAGAGACTTGAACAAATATAATACCAAAGACAAGCACGTGGGAAAAAAAATCATTAACCATCGGGGAATTGAAAACTCAGACGACAGTGTAATATCTCTACACACCTACTAGAATAGGAAAAAACAAAAAATGGTGGCATCAAATGACAGTAAGGATGTGAAGAAACTGAGCTAATCATATATCGCTGGTGGGAATGTAAAATGGTACAGTCACTCTGAAATATACTTCGACAGATTCTTTCAAAACTAAACAAAGACCCAAATATTTCACTGCTGGGCATTTATCTCAAATAAAGGAAAATTTATGACCACACATACAAAAAGTGCACATAGAAGCTTTATTTATAATAGTCCCAAATTAAATCAACTCAGATGTCCATCAGTGTGTGAATGAGTAAACAAATTATGGTAACTTTCTGCCACACAAAACAACTCAACAATAAGAAGAGATAAGCCATAGACACACATGCCTCAATTAAATCTCTGGATAATTATACTGAGGAAGAAATTCCATTATATTACAATATTAATATGCTGAGATCAATAACTTTCATAAAACCAAATAACACACAGTCAGAAAATATAGAAATATATATAGAAAATATAGAAATATAGAAATTCCATACTCAAAGTACATAATAAAATTACAGAGATGGAGAACAGATTCGTGGGTACCGAGGGTCAGGGAAGGAAGGAGGGAGAGTGGAAGAGCTGTGGCGATGTGTGGTGGCGCCAATGTCATTGTCCTATTTGTAATACTGCTTGAGAGTCCTAAGATACGTTATCAATGAAGGAATCTGGGTAAAGTCTACATGGGGTCTTCTATAATATTTCTTACTATAAGTGAATTGGCAATTATTTCAAAATAAAAAGTATAATTTAAAAAGATTGAGTTATCTTCTCCAAGAAATGGTCTGTCTTCCCACTTGTTCAAGTCTTCAGGAACATTTTGTCATTCATTTCATATAGATCTTAGGCATTTCTTATTTGTGGCTACTTTAAATTGAGTCTTCTTTCATTATATTTTCTGACTTTGTGTTATTTGGTTTTATGAAAGTTATTGATCTCAGTATATTAATATTGTAATATAATTAATATTATTTATTATATATTAATAATATATTAATATAATAATTATTGAATCTGCTGATTGTAATAGTTTGCATTTTATTCTCTTAGGTTTATCAAGCATCCACTCATAATATACGCAATAGTGATAATTTTATATATTCATTTCCAAGGTTTATAGCTTTTGATTTTCTTCTCTTGTCCCGTAGCACAGTCTAGTACCTTCTGCCCCAAAAATATCAATAGTTGTTTTATTTTGTTTTACTAAAGGCGGCTTCTTTGTTTATTTCTAACTTTAATGGAAATGTTTCAGTGTTTTGTTTTGTTTAGTCTTTTCATTAAGCAGAATATCTAACATATTAAGAAAATATCCTTCTCTGGAAAAATACTGTTAAATATGATCACAGATTCTCTCTTTTCAAAGCCTCTTATAAAATACTGTTCAATAGAAATATACTGCAACCCATAAAATCAAACCATATATGTAATTTTTTTTCCTAATAACCACAGTTTAATAGTAAAAATAAACAAATTTTAATAATAGTTTTATCTAGCTCAACATATCAAAATGTTATCATTTCAGCATGTAATTCACATAATGGATTATTAATGAGATACTGTTTAATTTTTCTATGTCTTTGATATAAGTCAGTGTATATTTTACGTTCTCATCACAATTCAGTTAGGACTTGGCCACTGTCACATAAATGTTCAGTAGTCACATGGCTGATGGTTTCCTCACTGCGCCCAACAGTGCAGTTCTTACAGTGCTTCATTATCTGCAGGAGAAGGGCCTAAGTGCCTTATTTTTGCATTAAGTAGCCTTCATTGAATGTCCCCTGCTGGAAAAACTCCTTGATCACCTCCTCCCTGGATCTCTGAAGACCCTTCTGCTTGTCACTCTCCTCCACTGCCACTTCACCTGGTTAACTCTTAGTTGTCCTTCAGCTCAAACAGCTCAAACTTAACCTTAACTGCTCCCATGAAGCCTTCCCAACCTCAAATACGGATTGAGTTCCTTTTTTCTACATTCCCTACATGACTTGTTTGTGATGTTCTTCCACTACTATACTGTCGTCTTCCTGAGATCAGGGTTGCTCTCTGGCCTCCAGCATCCCTAACATGGCACAGTGTACAGAGTAGGTACTCAACATATGTCTGATTGCATACAACACAAGCCTATATGCAGAACACAGAAAGACACTTATGTCCTGTGGACTTATAAATGAGGGAAGAGAAAAACAGGAAAACAATAAAGTAAAAAAAAAAAGTGTGAAGTCTTAGAAATGGATGGATTATTAGAAAAGAGCAAGTTAGGACCACATTAAAATGTGTAAATCATGACATCTCAGTCTGTGGGTTGCAATGGCAGAGGAGAAAGTGGCAGAATGGATAGATATCTGTCCACATATTGTTGGGAGCACATAAAGGTGAATTCCAGGGAGCAGTTGACAAGATTTACAGTGTTCTGCTTCCATGCCCTGGGCTTCTATAAGTTCAAAGAATGTTTTGTTCCCTTAGATATAATGTTTTAAATAAGCTATCATCTACCAAGCATCACCTGGAAACTTTAGAATAACTTACCCACATTGGAATGACCCTCTTAAGCAAAATTGCTGCTAATCAATACTAGAAATGATTTTGCTAGGTATTTCAATGCTAAAAAGTCACTTTTCCCTCTCTGGATGTAGATTTTTTTATTACTCACTTTCTATTACATTCTCATAGCTCTCATAGTCCATCCTGTCACCCCTAAAATGTAAGAAAGATGGCTCAGCTTTTAAAAACTGACGCCAGTATGGCCCTTGTGATGGTATCTTTGGAAATCACTAAATAACAGTAACAGTAGATGCAATGTACCACATACTGCGTGTCAGGCATTGAGCTGAGTATTTTACCTACAACATCTCATTTAAATGTCACAAATCTTACAAATGAGTAATGGATCCAAGGTCACATAGCTCAAAATTAATTGAGCTGGAACTTGTTCCTAATATGTCTTAATTTCAAAGTCCATATATTCATACATTATATTTTATTACTTGCAATTTATCAAACCATATGGAATAATATTACTGAAAATCTAAGTCATCAATCTTTGCCTTCTGGCCAATTCCAGAACATTTGGATTTCAGTCCAAGTCACTCCTCTTCAGGGAAAACTTCATCTCCATCATGCTCAGGCTTTTGATTAAACTAAGGGGAAATGCTATAGTGTCTGCTGCTTTCTTTGCCAGGAGTCGATGGCCAAAATGATTGACTCAGACTCCTTCACATATGGAAACCACAATAGCTCACAGAGGAATTCTGGGTAGGGGTCGATTAAGATGTGTGCTTGATTGCAAACCAAGGAAAATAAAAGACAGTGGAAGAATTTGGTCACAGTGACTGAAGGCACTTTGACAAATGCTATGTGTTTACAAAGCAACCACTTAACTTTCAGTGAGGAGTGTATCCTGATAACTCTTCAAGAGATGCAAAAGGCATGTATCTTTGCAATACCATCTTTTAGGCCTTTAGCACTCACAGGGTAGAAATATTTACAGATCCTAAATCAGTGGTAGTCAGGTTTTGACTATACATTAGAATCCAGGGTTACATACCCCAAAGACCGATTTCGTCAGAATCACTGATGGTGAGACACAGGCATCGGAGTTTATTATAATGCCCCAGGGTGATTTCAATATTCAGTCAATAAGAGAACCACTGCTCAGTATAAATGTTTCTCTTACCTTGTCTTCGTTAGCAAATGTAAAATAACAAATAATAGTACGTTTCTACTGTTTTGTTGTTGATGCATTGCAGACAGAAAATGTGATCTATTTGATAAAAATTCTCTGAAGTATTTGATCATTTCTTTATGAGTACATATATCAGAAATACATATGGGTGAATAGATGGATGGATGGATGGATGGACGGACAAATGAATAGACACATAGATACAATGATTGATAATGCTATATATAAGTTTGCTTTGTAAATTTTAGATAAAATTACACTACCAATGTTTATGTATATTGTACACATGAATATGTTCAGAAATACATGTAATAGTTTATTAATTCATTATACTATTTTTGTGTTTAATTTATCCATTTCTGATCAAAATATTTTAAATCTCCCACTAATATAGGACGTGTGCCAATTTTGAAAAAAAAAAAAAGCTTATCAATTTTGCTTTCATAATCGAGGCTATATTAAGTATATCAATATTTTTATTTTTTATTGTTTTAGTAATGTTTCAACTTTACCATGAAGAAATATATTTCCTTCTAGTCACTTTTTGCCTTGGATTTCATTTGTTATTATTGATTCATTAAGCCTTATTGCATAAGTATTTATAAAATATAGCATTTTCAAATTTATTGTAGTTTTGTTTTGAGTGGTTCTCTTTTAAGGAACTCTATAATTGGATTCAAAAAATATATTCTGATAATATATTTTATAATGTCAAATTTTATTCAGATCCATTGATAGTGATTACAGGTATACTGATATTAATTTCTACCATATTTTTTTCTTTTGTATGATTCTGCTAGGTTTGATATATTTCTATATAATAATCTCCACTTGTCTGTGATTTTGCTTTCCATGGTTTCAATCATCTGGTCAACTGTGATCTGAAGCTAAGATACCTTACAAGAGAGATGGTGGAAGGGAGAGGGAAGGACCATTCATATAGCTTTTGTTACAGTATATTATAATTGTTCTGTTATATTACCAATTCTTATAAATACTTTGTCACAGGAAGGTATGTATAGGAAGAGACAAAGTATATGTGGAGGTCAGCACTCTCATCAGTTTCAGACATTCAATGGCAGTCTTGGCAAGTGTTGTGGGGGCTACTGTAGTTATTAGTTATTCACCTCTGGTATTTTAGGAGTGTATTTTCTTCATGCATATATAATTATACATTTTAACTGTGACTAAAAGTATTTGAATTTTTAGTGTTTTCTTGAATACAGTAAATATCTTCTAACACATAATTTACTATGAAACTCCAGGCCCACTATGGTAATTATTCTTTAGAGTTTGTTTTACATTGTTCACACAAGGAGGTCTTAACTTTATTTTCAGAGTTCATTAAACTTACTGAGAGTCTATCAATAGCTGTGCTCACAAAGCATTTTCTATTATCTTCTATTTTTTGACTTTTAGCATTTGTTTATCCCACATCTTTATTCTGGGTTAGTATTTCATATGTCTATAAAATTCATCCTGCATTTCTTCTTCTGAAGAGTGTTAAACTCTCTTGATTTTGGCATTCCAAAAATTGCTCCAACTTGCTTTAAAACTTTAGCTGGATATAAAATCCTGGGTTGGTCATGTTTTCTCTCAATGCAGTGATATATTACTCCTTGACCTTAAAGCATCATAATCTCTAAAGTGCCGATAAAATCTCTTATCAGTGTAATACCTATAACTCTGTGACCTCTCTTTTATTTCTAGTAATCTGTAAAATTGCATGTTTGTCTTAGTTCTGTTGTTTCACCAAATGAGCAGGTGTTTATTTGCTGTAATTTTGTCTTCTCTGTGCATCTTTTGACTGTGGACTTGTGTCTCTTCAGTTCAGTAAAAGACCTATAATTATCTCTTATAAATTTCTCATTCTTCTTCTTTCATTAGGACTTCTGCTGTGCCTATAGGACCAGAATCAGAACAAATTTTGTACTACTTCCTTAGTTGTTTCTTCTTGGAGAATTGTGGCTATGGTTTGCATTATTCCATATCAAATCATTGTTCTTGCTTACTAGTTAGATTTTATTCTATTCTTTATGTTTTCTTTTTAAATATATTAATGTTCCAAATTTCTAACTGGCTCTTTTTTAACCTTTATTTTCTCTAGATTCATTTATTCCCTTGTTTTCTAATTTCTGATGTGATTTTAATACATTTTCCCAGTGATCAACCTACATGATTTTTACAAGTTAATTTTTCATAATTAATTTAATTCATACTGAATTCATGTTTTGATTACTGGGTTTGTTAGCTAATTTTCTTACTATTAACTTTCCTCATATGGGAAAGTGCATGTGTGTTTATTTTGATGTTGGCTTTTCTCCTTTTCCTCTTTTATCCCCCTCCTTATATCATCTACACATTTATATACTAATATTCTTTGTCTACAATATAGCGGTCTCTAATCTAGCTCTGGACTATCTCAACTATAAAACACACAGATATCACTCCCAGCATGGAGTTTCCATTCTGGAGGAAGAGAAGAGAAAACAGACACAGCACATGTATAAATCACATCTCATATGAATGATCTTAAAATTGCCCACATTTATTCCTCCAGGGCTCCCAGTCCAAAATGTGGATTATGGGCCCTTACTGTGCAGTGACATGGAGCAGTGCCATTCGAAGTACAGTCCAAGACAGGTGCTGACCTGCAGACAGTGACCTCCCCATGATGAGACAAATCCTGAGATATAGAAAGTTGATCTGGAAACCTTTATAATAATCTGAAACAAAGCCATTGATTTCTATTGAATCTAACAGAATGACATTTGGCCATGTAGCTTTGTATGTCTAATTTTATTTCATTTTTCAATTTAATTACATTTTACTTTTTAAAAATCTGTTATTAAATAGAAAAAAAAATACTCAGTATTCTTTCAACACAGAGTCTGAGAAGCATCAGTTTAAACGTTCATAGGATATGAGAGCCAGGTTCATAAGGACTTTGTTAACTTTCCGATGCAAAGCTGGCTCTGGTCCTTGCTCATGCCTATGTGTGAGCTCTGGAAATCAGGAACTCTGGGGGCAGTCTGAGGTTTGTGCTGTTTTAATTTCCTTTTGTGGGTTGAGCATTTTAGCTCCAACTTTAAGCAGCCAATTTGCCATAGAATATTTTATTTCTAATTGTCTGGCGGGCATAAAAATGATCCTCAGAATATACCTAACTACCACTGGACAGAAATACAGTTTCTTTTTTTTCAGCTTTTTAAAAATTGTGGGTTTTATGGTTACAGCACAACCTGAGTTTCAGGGTATTGAATCTGCATGTCAATCTGTGAACACTGCATACCACACCACCACCGGAGTTCCAGATCCCCCCCCCACCCCCAGATTTTGGCTCCTCCCCACTGCCAGCCCTTAGGTAACCATCGTCTTGTCCTGTGAGTTTTGTGGTGTTTTATTGATTCACCTGCCTTGTTTCTTTATATTCCACATGTGAGTGAAACCAACCTGAAATTCGGGTTGTCTTACATTCCTACACTTCTGCTTGATTCAGACTGATTTCTGGAAGAAAGAATGAAAGGAATACTACACCGACTGCCAAAACCCCTAATTTCAAACGTTGTCTTGGTTTCTGATTCACTGGTAGTCTTAGAGGCTCACTAATCTCTTTCATAAGCTAACTTTTATAATTTCAACAACTCTTCGACAGACAAGTGGGAGATGATTCTTTTTGGAAAGAAGGAAAACACATTGATGCATTCTGGTGGAGTAGCAGTTTGGTCCACTGCTTCTGTCCGGTGCAATCCACATACATTCCCAAAGACCTGGATTCAGGTTCTGGGGTCGGGGGAACAACCAAAATGTACAACTAAATTAGATAAATAAAATTCTTCTTCCTCTTCTCTCTTGCTGCCTTCTTACCTATTCACCTTGACTCCTGCCTGCATCTTTCCTTTAAAAAAAAAGAAAAAGAAAAACACATTTAGCAAAGTACAGTGACTTGTCCAACGCCACGTATTCGGACAAACCTAGGTCTGTTCTCATGTCTAGATGTGCGATTTTATAAAATTCCAAAGTTGGATGGAGTCTTGTCCCTGGAAATATCAATGGTGGTAGTAAAACTCAAACACTGTTGCAAAATACCAGGCTCCTTCTGACAGGGATTTTGAATCTCTCCCCAGATGGAAAATGCTCTCTGCTCTCTGCCTGTGGCTGCTGGTGTTTTGCTTGCAGATGCTTGAGAGTAACTGCTAACACATGACTGGACTCTTCCCATTGTTAGAGCTTAGAGACTGTGACTGACAGGCACTAGGCAAGGTAGAGGAGAACACATGGCCTTGACGACTGACAATGTGTGCTTACACAGATATGGTGGAAGCTGGCAGGGAGAGGGTGTGATCCACCTGGAGGCTGAGCACTACAGTTGTGCCTGGTTCATCCCTCCTCCTCCGGTACAGCCCTCTCTCTACTGCCCACTGTCTTTTGCGCATCCTGCTTCCTGCTTCTAGCTATATTCTTTCTTGAACACAGGTCAAGTTCCATTTCAAAAGAATACCGTAACAAAGAAGAAGTCTGTAGAACAAAGCTATGTCTGCAGTTTGATCATTGGCTTCTAGGAACAATGCTCTCTGCAGCTGAATGTACCTCTCCTAAGCATTTCTTCGAACACTGTCCATAAAATACTCATTCTCAAAGCAGTATTTCTATGCATGTGCATCTCTCATGGAGGATTAAAATGCACACTGAAGTGTGACTGTGCTTGATCTTTACAATAGCAGTTGATGGTTGAAAAATCAAAATCACTCCTATTTCCCAGATTCTGAAATTGAGGTTCAAGGAGGTAAATCAACCAAAACCCCATAGCCTTTATGTTGCAGGAATGAGGCATTTTGGCTTCTAAATATGCTCTCTCCTGTGTAATATTCTATTTTATAGATGGCTTTTATCAGAATTATTTTGCCAGGAAACTAACAGTCACAACTAAGGAGTTTGTATGTTTTATGTCCTGTCATCAAGGAGCAATGCTAAGTGAATGGGTTGGTAAGCAGTTATTAGGATTAACTATGCCTTTAATATCCTTATTTCCTTCCCGTCGTAAATATCTCAACTGCCAAAACAAAATTAGGAAAGAAAATATTCACATGATCAGGGGAAATGGCAATAAGATGATGCTTTTACTTCCCTTCTGGCTTCAAATCCTGGACTTTCAGTACAAACAGGGGATCATCCGGTTTGACCTCCAGGTTGAGGAATGCAACATTTTTCCTGGGCCACTGAAGGTAGAAAAGTAGAAACAGACAGCTGTGGAATTAGGCAGAAGCAGCCGGAGTACTTATTATTTGGACAGGTTGTTTAAATGCCCTAAACTGCAGCTTTCTAAACAGTACTAAGTTACTGTCATCGCAGTATATACACTTGGTGTTAAGATTGGGTGAAATATGTCCAAGCAAAGCCTTTGTAAACTATGAAGAGTTCTATAACAGTTAGTTCTTATTTTGTCCATTTTGTACTTTGTCAAGTAGCATATATTCTATTCCAAAGGTTGGAGTAACTTGTAGAAATTTTAAACAATGGACACATGTGGTAATGGCTTGTGCAATTAAATATAGTCTGACCTTGAGAAATCACTTAACCTTTCCATTGTCACCATGCTTCCCTTAGACCAACTGCACAATATTTTCCTTGCTCTCACCTTGAAGTAAGCAAGGTTGTATATAATTAGCACACTCTAATCACACATCTATGATCCTGGGTTCTGTGGGCATGTGTGTGTGCACTCTCCTTTTGCAAATGAAATGTAAATTTCTTGAAGTCAAGAACCATATTTCTTCCTGTCTGTAACTTTCACAGCACTAGGGAAGGAAATACAATTACTGATTATCAGAGCAGGGAGATAGTTTAGCTTCATTTAGTCTAACTCCCTTCATTTTCTAGATAAAGAAATAGCAACCCAGTGTACATATAAAGGTGATTTGCCCCAGATCATGCAGCAGAGATGGGCTTGAAAGCAAGCATTCTTATTTCAGCTTCTTGTTCTTCTCATTACATTTTAGAGCAGATAGTTGATATGTGATTTTCAAATGAATAAAGAATAACTGAAAGAAATTTAGATGAGCATTTCACAAAGTAGTAAGCAAGTTCAGTGATAAAAGAAATTTTAATGAATGCTGTGCTGTAAGAGTTTTGTTTCTTCTAGACTTCGATCTAACACCATGCACAGAAATGCGTTCAAAATGGATTGAGGACTTGAATATAAGACCTGAAAATAGAAAACACTTCGAAGGAAACACAATGCTCTTTGACAGCAGCTTTAGATATGTCTTTGGTGATTCGACTCCAAAGACAAAGGAAGGAGAAACACAAAGAAGCATATGGGACTCCATCGAACTAGAAAGTAGGTACAGAGCCAAATAAGCTACCATCAAAATGAGAAGGCATCCTACTGATTAGGTGAAGATATTTTCAAATCATACATCTGACAAGAAGTTAATATACAAAATATATAAAGAACTCCTAAAACTTAAAACAAAACAAAACAAAAAAGCCTAATTTAAAAAATGGGCTTAGGATCTAAATAGACAATTCTCTAAAGATATACAGATGGTCAACAGGCATACAAAAGTATTTTCATCATCTCTTATTATTAGAAAAAAATGCAAATCAAAACAACAATGAGATACCCCCTCATATATGTGAAAATGGTTATTATCACAAAGGAAGGAAGGAAGGGAGGGAGGGAGGGAATGAGGAAGGGAGAAGAGGGAGGGATGGAGTGGGGAAGGAGGCAGGGAGAAGAGGGAGGGATGGAGTGGGGAAGGAGGAAGGGAGAAGAGAGAGGGACGGAGTGGGGAAGGAGGAAGGGAGAAGAGAGAGGGACGGAGTGGGGAAGGAGGAAAGGAGAAGAGGGAGGGACGGAGTGGGGAAGGAGGAAGGGAGAAGAGGGAGGGAGGAAGGGAGGGAGAGACTATAAGGAGACAGATGGGACCTCATACACCTTTGGTGGAATTTCAGATTGGTGCAGCCATTATGGAAAACATAAAAAACAATTAAATCCAGACTATCCAGTTTGTCTTCTTCTGAGTATTTGCCTGAAAAATATGAAAATATTAATTCAAAACAATGTATGCACCCCCATGTTAATTGCAGCACTATTTGCAATAGCCAAAAGTTAAAAAGTAACCTAAGTGCCCATCAAAGATGACCAAATAAAGAAGATGTGGAACATACACCACAGAACACTGCTCAACTCTAAAACTGTGGAGTCCTACCCTTTGCAGCAATATGGAGGGATCTGGAGAGGATTATTGAAATAAGTCTGAAAGAGAAAGTTAAAGACAGTATGTTTCACACATGTTTAATACATAAAGAAACAAAATGAATGACCTAAATAAAACAAAAATAAGCTTTTAGACTCTAAGACCAGTGGTTACCAGAGCGAAGAAGGAAAGGAGGTAAGTTGATCAGGTAAAATAGATCAATTTTAAGTTGAAGGATGGATTGGACTTTTACTGGTAAATATTTAGTATATTGGCATATAATGAGAGACGCCTGAAACTTACATGATATTATAAGACAAAGTAACTTCATAATCATTTAAAGATTGTTTTTTTCTTTATGCTAATATAATTTAAGAATCTCCAAAAGATTAAAAGATAGTTGTTGTTGTTTTTTCTAACGTTCTTTGAATAAAGAAACTTTTGGGGGCTCACCCTAATACACCCTGGGAGCAGTCCGACATACATTCCAAGGTCCCAGCTTCAGGACCTGGGGCCGGCAGGGAACAACCACACAATTAAATAAAATAAATACTTTTTCCTCCTCTGTCTTCCTGCCTGACCTGCCTACTCACTTGCATTCCTGTCTGCGCCTTTCCTTAAAGAAAAAGGTTTTGGAGGACAAAAGCTATTATGATACAGTCAATACTCAATAAACATAAATGGATAAATGAAGAAGGAAAATATAGTCTGAGGGTATCTACCTGAAAGTGATTTCCTGTCTAACTGAGATTTCTATAACTTACATAGCTGTGGACAAGACTCTTCCATCTGGATGGTGAAGCTGCTCCCTAAGCAGAGTGAGGATGGCTTGACCTCCTACCTCAAGAGGCGGCCATGGAAGTCGAGCCCCTTTGGAACCACAGTGATTGGAGAATGAAAAACTCTCATTTTAATCGCTGACCACCATCCTTTCATTTTGGGAACAGCACTCTTGTTTTCTGGGAAATGTCCCTCCTCACCTCATTCATACCATGCACATGTTGAAGCTGTACCATATTCTGAGAGAAACTTGACCCTCCAGCCAGAAGTCAAGTCAAGTCAATGTCAGCTTTGGGGCGAGAAAGTCAGGCAGTCGCTCTCTGTGCAAGTCCCCTCATGTCTGCCCAGCACTGCCTTCGTGCGCCACACGCCAGTCACCACTCAGGCAGGCCACATCACGCTCTCAGCTGTTGGCTCTGCGCGTCTTCCTTCTCCCAACTATCTCCTTCTCTCAGGGACTTTCAGAACTGATACTTCTCCTCACTCCTGTGTCACCTCCAACGTTGCCTCCTCTAATCACTCAGCCAGAGTAGCACCCTTTCTCATTCTGCATCACATGATTCTTGGTTCTTTTCCATTGCTCAGTAGCCGAAATTATCTTATTTACTTATGTGTTTATTTTCTGGCTTCCTTGCTAGAACAAAGGCGGCTTAAGAACAACTCTTTTGTCTTATTCACCCCGGCCTCCCCAGTCCTCAGAACACTGTCTAAGATGCACCATTGCTTTACAAACTACTGGTAAGTCTGTGTTTATATTTCAAGATAGCCAGCCCTACCTGAATGTGATAGTGGAAGAAACAGAAACTCTAAGAACATACTCATTTGTCTAAGACTCCACAGCTGTGAGAGAAAGAGGGGTCATCCCCCACCTGGCCAGACAGTTTCCCTAGAATCCATCTGTGGGAAACACATTGATTTTATATGAACAAGATTGTTTTGTTTTGGTCTGTTCTGCTGGGGTGGGGATGGTGTAAAGAATTTGAGTAGGAAATCAAATGTTGGTCAACGACTTGAGAACTATTAGGCAATGAAGAGAATTTCTACCAGACAACCGTAATGTCCTTTTCTCCTCTTTTGTGCAGACTTGTTTGGGAGAGGGCCAGTCCCTCTTTTCCAGGCTGGAGCTGGAATATTCTGGAAGGTCCTGGATATTATGCTGATGCCATTGCCAAACTCCCAGCACTGACACAGCCGTCTCTTCAGTGGTTCTGGGTGACAGTAATGAGAATGCCTCCTGCATTCTGTTTAGATGCTGGACGCCAGTGGACTTTGTTCTTACCAGTGAAATACTCCTTTTTTTTTTTTTTTAACGTCCAGGAAAGAAAGCCAATGGCTGGCAGAGTCAGAATGACCCCTACACATGCCTCATCCTGGGAGGATTTGGAATAAGTTCTGTTTGTTTGATTTTCCACAAGGTCAGACCTAACTGAAATTGGCAGACTAACGATTCCCACCTTTCCTCTGCTGCCAATTCAGGAAAAAAGCTGAGTTCTGGCCATTTTTAATGTTGGCAAAACCTCAGTCAATACAGGTAGAATAGATTCAAGGGCACACAGAGAGGCAGGTATTATTCATAGCCTGAAGCATTTGACTTCATGTCTGACACTTGGCGTCATTAGCTCATGTAATATTTACCGCCACCTACAAAGGAGACGCTGTGACCTAAAAGGAAGCTGAAACCAAGAGAGGTTGAATGACTTGTCCAAGATCACACAGCTAGAACAGCATGCATTTGGGACCTATGGATGCCAGGCGATTTCCATGCCCCCACCTAGGTCAGCTCATCAGCCACTGGCTCCAGAGAAGCCTTCCTTGTGACCATCCCCACTTCACACACTGTCACCATGAATGTTTGTTCCCTTATCTCACACCTTCATGAGTGTCACCACCCAGAATCAGGCTGTACAGAGACCTGCATTTCCATGACAACTGCCACTTCTGTCCTTGTTCTTCATTCCTGATTTCATGCTGTTCATCTCAAAGCAATTTTGCAGTCAGATGTGACTCCAGGGGTGTACAGATGGCAGCAGAGTCAGGTCCAGACGCTCAGCTGTCCCCACAAAGCCCAGAAACCTCCATTCTGGCTGAGGGGAAATGCCGAGCAAACAGAGGTTGATTCAACAATCCTTCCCTTCTGGACAGACAGTTAGCCTGAAAGCTTCCACCTACATACCTTGTGACCTGACAGACACCTTAACATCTTCATGCTTCAGATACTCCTCTGTAAAATGGTGATGATAATAAACAGATGATAGCAATAACCATGTGTCAAAAGACTCCTGAGCAGATTAAATACTTCAATGCACATAAACCTCTAGGGCAATGCCTGGTGGTAGTAGATGTTAGTAAATTTTGGTTCTTCACAGCTCCTTTTGTTCTCAGTTGTTTTATGTTCAGGAACAGCTAACCCTAGGCACCCTAAGAGACTGACTTTTTAGAGTTTCTTTTTACCCTTAAGGGTGGCATTCACATTCATTGAAATTCTCCAGGATAAGCACCGGGAGCGTGTTGGTCTGATTGCCCACAATTCTCTGGCGCTGCCTCGCTTGCTTGTCTTCCCGCACAGGACCAGGCGATACACCTGCTCCCGCGCCCCTGGAGACTCGCCCTCCTTCATTTTGACTGAAGCCGAGTGAGTCTTTCCAGAGACCAGGCCAACAGGTCTCCCTGGACCAATTAATCCTTAGGAGAACTCAGTACACGAGCACACGGGTGCTGGGAGCTCCTTTGGGGAAAGAACCTACTGTCTCCATTTCTGTATTTCAGTCTCTGGCTCAGGGCTAAGGCAAAGAGTGCTCACTCTCTGTTTTCCAAGAGGATCTTTATGCAAACTCATACTCTGCTGTGAGTCCTTTATTAACAATAGCAATGTGACACTCGTTATGTTTAGTCTCTGGGTTGAACCCTTGACATACATCACGTATAGAGTGGAGAATGGAAAGTGCAGAGAGAGCAACAGAAACAGAGCCAAGATTAAACACAGGATCTCAGACTCCTGAAAGCCTTATTTCAAGGAAATTGCAACCACATTCCTTTCTGGCTTTCACCCCACGCCAGAGTTCCGGCTGTTACCTATTCCAGCAGCAGCGAGTGGGGAACCAGCGCCCCCAGTGGCAAGGAGCCAGCACCTCCCAGTGTCGGGGAGCCAGCACCCCCCCAGTGGTGGGGAGTGACTGCCTCACAAGGCTGTGTTGCTTTAGTCTGAGATTGCACTTTCTGCCGGAAAATTCTTCCTCATATTGAATGCAGTCATTTCCTGGTGCTGTCCTCCTCTCCCCATCAGTTCTGGATCTTTCCTCTGGAGGAACACAGAAGCAGAGGCTGGTGCTCCCATCTGTTAGGCCCTGCACTGTCAATAAATCAGTCTCCTGTTGACTCCAGCACAGGAAGATGGATGTAACACAGGAGAGGGGAGGTTAAAAGCTAGTCATTTAAAAAAAAAAAAAAATCTAGATAATACTAGCTAACACTCCTTAAGCGCTTTGTACTTTTCTCTAGAGAATTTTTCCTCATACTTAGGGAGATGACTCTAAGTTTCCAAACAAGAGCCTTCCCCTACTTCTGTTAAAACAGCATTATGAGAATGGTGAACCACATTCCCTGCAGATGTCGCTACCTGGTAAATTCTGCATCTGTAACCCATGCAGGTAAAAGAGTGCTGAGGTGATTTAGTAGCTCGTGACTGCTTTGCTTGGATTTCTTTCTCAGGAAAATTATATCATGCCCAAGTGATGCAAACTGGAGTCTTGGTGTTAAGAATGGACTCTGACATATGGGAGGAAAATGTGCTGTTGGAAATATTAGAATTATTATTAAATAATAATCTCCTTCCTGGAGATTAGTCCGAGTCTTCCCTTTACCTTTAGGACTGACAATGCTGTTGAGTGAGAGCAAAGGAGGAACCAGTGGATGTGAGGCAGGAAAAGTAGTATTGGCCTTGCTTTGGTCTGGGGTCTGCAGAAAACACATTGATGCCTCACCCATAATCCCTTGACTCGTGGTCCTTGAGGGTTCAATACATTCCCTGAATGCTTTCTCTTGTCTTCAAGAATGGCATCAACCCACATGTGGGCAGGATGGGAGATCCAGTGTTAATGACCCCAGGAGCAAACTTAATTAACAAGGATTGGAGTTGGTAATAAAATGCTCAGGTGTGGTTACTCCTCAGTGGGCTAGGAGGCGTGTTCCTAGGAACTGAGCATCAGTTACCCCCTGGATGACTATGATGCACCTCCTTTGACTTTCCTTTCTCTCCCTTCCATTGCTCACTCCCTGGCCTTCTTTTCTGTTGCCTCCCAGATGGACTATTTGCATTTAAATTCCTCTCCCATTCTCTGCTTCTAAAGAAGCCCAACCTAGAATATTTAAATGTTGCTAGTATTTAAATGTGACTGTCACTTCTGTAGAATTGATCTCCCCTAAAAATGTTTAGATAGACTTTTCCCAAAATTTCTACATCAGGCTTTTTCCAATACATGCTATCTTACTTTGTGAAGCTAAAGGTTCTTTGCAGTGCTGTGGCCTCAACAGGAACGGTTCCCATTACTGTAACCGCAGGGCTCCTGCCTCAGTTTCCTCGTTGTGGGTTCTTTGTGTCTCTGGAGAGAACATTTGCTCCAGAGCATGCGCATGAGAAGAAAGGAGAGGTAGAGCATGGAAGTGAAGCAAGGCCTTTCTTCAGGAGGAAGGAAGAGGAAAGAGTATTCTGTAAAGGAACGGCCCCAAGAGGATGGGGACCTGAGTGTTTAAAAATTCCTGCCACTGGCTCTCTGCCCTTCTCTCTGCCCAGGTGAATCCTGAGGTGCAAAAAGATCCTTGCCTGGCCTTCCAGTGGCTTCTTTTAAATTGACTGGAGAACTTCCTATTGACACCACTTTGTGATTTATTTCCTTTGTCCTCTCCACCAGTCTGAGCCTGACCATCAGCCTGTAGCTTCTTGGTCAATGCTTAACTGTATTTCAAACTGCCCTGGCTTTGTAATTTGTAACTTTGAGTCTTCTGGTTAATGTCTCTCTGCATTTTAAACAGCTGGTTGTCCTTTTGTGGGTTTAAACCAGATTGTATCACTCCTTGGTGTAGCTTCCCTTCCTTGCACCTCAGCTCACCTTCCTGTCTACCACTGCTTGAAAGAGGAGAGATACCCAGACATATGAGCCGGTCCCGAAACAGCTGTTTTGTAGAGAAGCCTCTGTTAAGGCGGGGCAAACATACAGAGGCAAGGTTTTGTCTATAAAGATGTCCCCTCGTGGGAAGACTCTGCCTCTCCCCTGGATGCCACCGGCCCCTTTCTCATCCTCAGCACAGGATAGAAGCTGCGGTCTGTCTCCTTCACTGACCAGTGGATAGCCATGCAATTCTCCACAGTGTATCATGAAAGTTGGTCTTTTTCTCCTGCTGATCTCCCTGACATTCACACAGCCCAAGAAGAACCTCAGAGGAATGGGAGCTTTCCCAGCCCCCTAAACCTACACTATAGCATTGTTGGGGCAAATAAATAGTGTTTGAAATGTGCTCACAGATCCCAGGCCATGAGTTCTAGACAATCATAAAAATAGTGATAATAATCATAATAACCACATAATAAAATAGTGCATTCTCAGCAAGTCTTCATCCCTTGTTTGTGTTTTTCTCCCCCTCTCTTTCTGCTTTATTTCCCCCACTTTCTTAGGGGGATTGAGGATTTTATCTAAGAAGCTAATATTTTTAATCATCAAATAGAAAAGCACTCCAGGCCACTCAAAATTGGGAACACATAAGTACATGAGAATTTGGGAATGCGTTTTCATAACTGTGATTGAGAGAGAACTCCCATACCTGAGACTCACTGTATTTTTAAATAAGAAGACACGAGAGAAGGGAAAGGAAGGGAAGGGGAGGCAGGAGGAGGGGAGGAGAGGAGAGGGGAGAGGAGGTAGAAATATTTTTACTTGTTTGTATGTTCATTTGGGTTTCATCCCTAAGCCCCAGGCTCATGGAGCCTCACGTGGCCGGCACCTCAATCACCAACTCAGCTGCCTGAGTCTCCAGGCTGCCCCCAAGGGAGGGGCTCACTTTTGGGGAGATTCTGTCTCTACTACAGATGAATATAGTAAACTGAGCAAATTTTGGAAGTATCAAATGAAACATAATCATACTCTGTAAACCACATACAATATACAAAGAGAGATATTTTTTAGAGCAGTCCTCTCACGAACCTCTATGATATTATCAGATCTGGAGGCCTTGGGCAAATGCCAACAAAATAGGACTTCATACCAGCTTTGTAAATAAGATTTGTTGAGCCGGGGATATGACCATCCACTCGTGCATCATCTCTGGGCTGAAGAGTTGCAGTATAGTTCACATTACCCACAAGTCTGAAATATTTATTATCTAGTCCTTCACAGGGTTTACTGTGTGTGAATAATGTAAACTGTCTAATCATTTCCCAGTTGTATTTTTCTTTCCTTTGACTTTTTTCT
Source organism: Solenodon paradoxus (assembly GCA_004363575.1). Lineage (NCBI taxonomy): Eukaryota > Metazoa > Chordata > Mammalia > Eulipotyphla > Solenodontidae > Solenodon > Solenodon paradoxus. The sequence continues at coordinate 48,103 of RJWH01002667.1, forward strand.
TTTCTTTTTTTTTTTCGGTCCAAAAAAACACTTTAATGGGCAATAGAGAGGTCTGTCCAAAACAAAAAGAAAGACATACCCAGTATTCCTACTTTTAATGATAAAAGAAACATGAAAACTTAAGTTGGAAATGACAGGATTTGATGAGACAATATTTTTGACCAGTGAGTAGCCACTAGACGCCCCCATCTCTATCCTAATAGGAAAATAAAATCTATTTCAAGAGTTGTCCAAGCCTTAGCAGCTTTATATTTAACAAACATGAGACATGATCCTTTTCAAAAATAACCCAAATTATACATAATGCATGCTCATATTCTTAAACTGATCTGTTAGAGATACTAAAAAAAGATTGCATATATTTCAGTTTTCCCAAAATGTCTCTTTCTCTAACACCAACTATTTTTTCCTCCTCTTAGAGCTCCCAAAATTCTGGAGATCTTCCTTTAAAAAAAAAGAGAAGAAGGGAAAAAGAAAAGGTCTGAATCTGTTATTCCACTCTCTGAAAATGCCCAAAGATGGTCTTTTTATACAGATTTATGTTAAAGAGTTTGATTTCCTGTGTGTACTTAACTCTTCAACCCTTTTTCCTTATAGCAACATGCCCAAATGGTGCCATTTTGCATACCAAATGCCACACATAGCTTTTTACTGCTGTTCTCTACATTGGGCACTCTTTCATCCCTAGATTTTTGTTCACATTGTTCTCTCTGCCTTGAAGAGTCTTTCCCAATATTATATTATATTATATTATATTATATTATATTATACTGTGTTCCCTTTATGACTCTTGTCCAGATGCTACCCACCCCTAGATTCCTTCCTGAGTTCTTTTAATCAGAGCTAATCTTGATTCCATTCATCTCTTTCTCAGATAATAGTCCTTCCTTCTACCCTATTGTTTAAGCCCAGAAGCTGGATTCTCTGACAGCTTCCTCTCCTTCACCCCTTCTCTCCAACCCATCTCCCAGCTTTGTTCATCCAACTCTCAACATGTCCATTGAATATGTATGGCTACTGCTCATGACTGCCATTTCTCCTCCTTCTCATATCCATCCTTGTGGGCCTGCTATCCATTCACCACTCCCTCTCCTTTCCAAAACAAATCAAATTACAACGCTCCTCTGCTCAAATTTTCAGGTGTCCTCCCTTTACATTTGGAATGAAATTCAAATACCTTAACAAGGCCTGAAAAGTACAACATGATCCTTTATGACCTCACCATGGCCTTTCTCCAACTTATTCTGCTCTTGTCCTAAAGTAGAACCCAAACCAGAAACTTTGTGATTCTTGACCCTATATCTGAAATCTGCTTGTCCTAGTTATTCACTCACAACAAACAAGCAAAAACAAATACATACAGGTAATCATTTGTGATTTTTTTCATGGTGGCTGAAACCAAATCAGAGTTATCCTCCATTATCTTGTGTCCTAGCACTTGATTTTCCTCATTCATAGACTTCCTGCAACTTGTCTATTATATATTTATTTATGGATAACTCTAGAATGTTTGTCTTTCAACTAGTTTATAATCTGTAAATATATAAACTATATTGTCTTTTTCAACACTCTATACCCAGTGTCATGTTTAGTATACAATGGTCCCTTTGTTAATATTTGCTCAAAGGAGAAGTGAATAATTGAATGAATGAATTATATATTGTACTCAACAGAGATCACATAGTTGAAGTCAAGTTTTTGCACTTACAACAGTTAAACTGATGTCAGATATTTTTACGTGCATTCCTGTTTCCCTTTCTGGTGAGGGCTTATGAGCAGGCAGCATTAATTATTCAGAATTATATTGCAGGGGAACAAAATCTGGCACCCCAAAAGCATATCTTTGGGTGTAAGGATTATTTCACATGAGGGCCTCTGAAGGTTGAGTAAAGATTGCCCTTTTGTAAAAGAGAATTTCCCTTGATGAGGTATCTCCCTCACTGTACCAAAAGACCTGATCTCTTTACCTCTCACCAGTAGAGAAGGCAGCAACTAAAATCTTCCCAACAGTCCTGGTCTTTCCTGGTGACCTTGTGTAGCTAACCTTCTCCTACCCCATCCCCAACATCCTTCATTTGACATGAAGTTATTTAAAGAACTGACTTGCGCTAATTTGTTGAGTTACTCATTTTTGCTGGGTTTTTTCCATCTTATACAGGGGGTATATACGTTAATATTGAACTTCCTTGTGGTCTCTTTTCTCTTGTAAATCTATCTGATGTTAATCTGATTATTTGCCAGCCTAGAAAGACCCAGAAAAGAAGGTAGAATCTCTCTCGCAGTCTCTTCCAAAGATCCTAAAATCTACACCCTCAATTCATATAGCTCGATAGGAAGCAAATGCTTTATTCATTTGACTATAATGCAACATCCTTGAGAATATAAGCATATGTACAGTTTAAATCTCCATTATCTGGCAAATAATAAATGTTTCATAAATGGTTGATGAACGGATGCATCTATACATGTTATCTTCATCAGAAAATCAAGAAATCAGCACTCCACCAATGAGTTTCATATTACAGAAGCAAGAATAGACTTTTCTCCTTTTTCCTATTGATATTAGCCTTTTTGCTTTGCTACATCATGTTCTTCTAGGTTCATTTCATTAAAGGTGTGTTAGTGTCTGCTCCACTACTAGACCTTGAAGCCAAATTACTGAGTAAGACCCAGTCCCTGATTTACAGAACTCACAATCTGGAAAGGATGGTACGGGCGTGAGAGAGGCTCTGTGGTATCTCACAGATACCAATGCTCTTAACAGGTTCACTGCGCTAAATTTTACCTGCTCTGTTGGTCACTAGAGTTCACAGCTCCCTATACCTTCTTCTTTAGAGAACTGGGCTGTTCAGAACCATCCATCTTTACGAATGGGCAACCCACTGAAAAATGGATGCTGAGATATGGAAAGCAGCCATCTGACTTCCAGGGGAGATAAATTTGTGATTTGGTTTTGACTCTCAAGTCCTGCTCTATAGATCAGGCCAAGGTTAGGCTGTGCCTCATCTCACATCTATGCTCTCTTTCTCCTTCTCCCCGACCCAGCTCTTACACTTTTACTAAAGAACCCCGCCCGCCCCGTAAATCATATGGACCCCTGTCCCAGGCTCTATTTCATGTGATAGGTGAAATGATAGAATAATTCTTGGAGCTATGAATATACAGCATGAATATCAGGTGCGATCTAGAGCTAGGGGGCCTGGAGGGCTTTGTGAGAAGGGGTATGCTGAACTGAGTCTTTTATAGTTATGGAAGATGTCAAATCTATGGAGCTGCAAAAAAGATGATAAAATAGAATAAAATACTCCCATACTCACCACTTGGACTTCAGTAATATCAACATTGTTTCACAGATGCTTCAAAACGTACATAGAATTTTAAATGTCCAATAGAGTGGAATGCTTCTTTCTGGTTCTTTTCTTTTTCTTTTAAAGGAAAGACCCAGGTAAAATGAAGGTAAGTAGGGAGGCCAGAAGAGAAAGGAGCAGAAAGCATTTATCCCCCAGAGCCAGGTCTTGAACCGGGGACCTTGAGACCTGAGGATGTGTGTGGACTGTGCCTAGAATGTCAGAGACCATGTGCGCACCGTGGTGGGCATTTTCAATTCTGTATGTGTTTTCTCCTCAGAAGCAACTTCTAGCCAGCTGATGATGTTAATCCTTGCCACCGTATTTTTGTATTTGAGCATAGCCATGAACAACACACGTTATAATTTCATGTTCTATGAGAGGCACACAGGTCAGCTCTATTCATAGGCTTTCTTAACTTTCTCTTGAGCTCCAAATGTAACATTTTTTGATCTCTCCTTGTTAACACAGACAGGCCAAGATACTCACTTCCATTGCTGGAGAACATTCCCGTACTGTGCCTTGTTTTGTTTTGCTTTATTTATGCCTCCTTTCTTACCTTTTCTTACTCTGAAACTTTTATCAGTGCTCCCCTTATTCATTTATATGTGCCATTTGGATTCCCTTAGAGATGACTTTTCCATTCAAAACATGCCTGCCATTTTAATAGGATTTTAAACCAACATTTCGGTGTTCTACATGAATGTTGTGAGACACAAAAAAAACCCTCTAGGAAATCCCTTTCCCTGTAGTCCACATAACGAGCACGTATTGTAGCTCCACCTTTTTTAACCCCTCCGCTGTTGGCATCCATGCGTATGTGCATACTATGTAATGCATAGATTTGGAGTTTTCTGTTTCTTTAGTACAGACAGTCCACACAATTCTGCTTACTCAACATTGCATGCAGCAGCTTATGCCTTCATTTTCAGTTTAGTTGCCTGTTGTTTTTTTTTTTTTAAATGCCAGTTCTTCCTTCAATATCCTTATGGAGAGATCAATGAATAAACAAATGACTCTACATCTTACTCTTGCTTCCAAATGATAGATTAAGCTGGGCAGAGAAAGCCAGGTGATAGTTGTCAGAGTAATAGTCATTCATGTCTTTGTTGGTGATTTTTCCCCATTTTTGTAGCTTTTAAGAATTTCTCTTTGATAGTCTGTTAGACTGGTAGAAAATGTTTCTTTGGGGGGATAGGTTATTGTTTTGTTTAGTTTGGGGTCTGGAGAGCTAGATAATGATTTGTTGTGTTTTTGAAACTGGACAGATACGGCATGATTCTACTTAGAGGAGATGTGAGCACTCGGATTCACAGAGAGCAGAGTGTTGGTTACCAGGGCCTGAGGTGGGGGTGATGAGGAAGACAAGGCCATGTTTGATGGGTGTAGAGTTTCAGATTTAGAAGATGAAAAATTCTGGAGCTCTGCTTTACAACAGGAAGATTGTTAACATGTCTGAACCATATACTTAAAAGTGGCAAAGATAGAAAATTTTATGTTATGTGTTTTTTTAACACACACACACACACACACACACACACACACACACACACACACACACAGCAAAAGCAAGCCAGAGAAAACCAGCCTATTAGTATATGGAATATCACTCTCCCCTGGTGCTGCTTTTTATTAGGTGGATATTTTTATTATCCTCTAGCTCTATTTGTATCTTTCCTCCTCTCCTTATGTCTATGAACTGCATCCTGAGTAATTTGCACAAAGCTGTGTTCTGGTTCACAGTTCTCTCCATTGTGTTGCACATCCATTGTGTTTTGAACATCTACTATGACATTCATCTCTAGAATTTTGATTTAATTATTTTTAAAATTCTCCTATTAGTTTTCCATTTTCAGTTGTTCTATTCTATCTCCATATATTTCTTCTTACCATTTGAAACAGACTTTAAAACCCCTTTCTGGTTATTCAGGTGTCTGGTTCATGCAGCATATCCGTTGTATCATTTGCTTGATATGCTGTCTCTCCTTCATGATGATTGATTTCCTAGTGTGGTGCATTCGTTTTACTAGGAAGTCATCTGACGAGTAGTATCGTGGGAAACACTTGTGATTTGTCTTAAGGAAGCATAGATACATCTGCAGGTTTCGTGTGTGTGTGTGTGTGTGTGTGTGTGTGTGTGTGTGTGTGTGTGATCTTGGAGTCTGAACACCACAAATATTATGTGAATTTGAATTCTGCAAGTATATTTGGCTTTGGTCAAGGATTCTGACTTTTCACAGATTCTGATTTCCATGTATGGTGCTGGGAGTGGGGGCTTGCTGGTAAAATCCCCGTCTATAGCTAGGGTATTCCTTAAGCTTCCTGTCATTGTTCAGGGTTCCAGTTCACCCAGGCGAGCAGAGTCCACATTCCCTTATGTGACCTCTGCCCACCCGTGAGCTTGGGATCAGTGTAGATTCCCAGCTCCAACTCTAGGTCCTCGTCAATGCCGACATTGCTGATTTCCCTTCTGTGCTTTGAGATTAGATGTTCACTTCTTGTTATACTTTCTCTAACATCTTTATGTGTGTGGAGTGGGAGGAGAGACGGATCTTTCCATATATGTGCAGACCTTCATTCACTGGATCTGAGCTTGGTCTAAGAGCAGGGGTGAGTTAATCAGGCAAAAAGAGGGAAGGGGGAGTCAAGGAGAGAGAGTAGCATAAAAAGGAAGTGGCAAAGAGCCTTGTGGGTTCCTTGGTGACTTAGCAGAGGCAGTGCCTGGGGCCCCAGCCTACTCCTCTGTCAGTAGAATGAGAGGCCACGCCAGTGACAGTCTCAAACAAACCTGTGGGCAGAGAGGGCGGCATTATGTCAGCCAGGAAACTAGCGGTGTGGAAATGGGGTGAGTCCGGGAGAAAAAGGCGAGTCAGAACATGAAATAAAGAAGTGGGTCTGCTGTGATCCTGTCTCCAAACATCTGAGCAAAACAGCACTTGGGCTGAGCAGAAGCATACCTTCCACACAACGGGAATTGTGCATGTGCAAGTGACTTTCTTCAGGGGACCCAGGGTGGGAAACTCTCCTAGCAGAGCCCAGCGCTTCTCCATGTCCTTGTGGCTGGCCTTTCACAGTGGGTGTGGGTGGTGTAAACACTTGACCCTGGAGGGCGCAGTGGGATCTGGAGCTGCCGGAGAGGGAAGGACAAGCCCATGTTGTAGCAAAAGTCAGTCCTCGCTGCCCAGGGAGCTGCCTTTAGAGGGAGGCCACTCAGGGCTTGCAGGAAATCAGGGTGTTGTGAGGAGAGTTTAAGGCTTCAAACTGGCCCCTCAGACACAGGCTCTGTCGTAGGACCTCAGGACTCACTTCGGGGAGCAAAACAAGACAAGCCAAACCACCTTCCCCATCCGACTTCCAGCAGAGCAGCTTCTGCTTTTAACTGATGTGTGTTTGGGAGCAGGCGGAGAGAAGCAACTGTTGCAGGATTTTTACTCATTTGAAAAAAATTGAGATAAGATTCCTCTAACAAAAAAAATTCAGTGAAATAAGTCAGAGGGAGAAAGACAACTACTTTACAGTTTCACTCAGATGTGGAATATAAAACATAAACCCAAAAGACACGCACTCTGAGATGGAGAGCAAAATGGTGACTAGCAGAAGGGCAGGGCAGCAGTTGGGTGGGTGGTCAGTCAGTCAAAGGTTAAATCCACTGTGGGGTGGAGGCTGGACACCAGACTCGTGTGACAATCATAATTTTACACAGAATTCAAATTAAAATATTGTACACGGAAGCCTATGTGCTATGGAAACCAATGTTACCTCAATAAATATTTAATCCAGCATTTTAATCATTTTAATTGTACCATTCAGTGACTTTTACTATAGAGTGACAATGTTGGACAACTGTCGTCATTATCTAATTTGAGAACATTTTCCTCATCCCCAAAAGAAAGTCTGCCTATAAAGTATGCCTCCAGTCTCTCCTTCCGCCAGTCTCCGATAACCACTGCTCTTTCTCTCTCTGTGACATGTCTCATCTGGATATTTCATATAAATTATACTCATGTATGGTGCTTTGGTGACTGGTTTCTTGCAGCTAACGTAATATCCAAGTTCACTCAGGTTATAAGACACGTTGGTTCTTCATTCCTTTTTGTGGCTGGATAATATTCTACAGATATACTGTATTTGTTTACCCGTTTATCAGCTGGCGAGTATTTGACTTTTTTGAATAATGCTGCCATGAACATTTGTGTGCAAGGTGCTTTTTTTTTTAAACATGAGGCATTTTTAAAAATGCCTTTGCATTTGGAAGGTTTTAAATGAAACATGTTCCACAGCTCATCCCTGTACCCCTCACTCCCTGCATTGCTTGCTACCATTGATTCTGGGAAATGAAGGAATTCCTGTATCTCAAGTGGGAGTCTGTGGTGATGTGTCCTGGGGTGCACAAGTCAAAAGAAAAACATGACACACCTTTTAGAAGCCATCATATTTAAACATTAGAGAGACAGGAGGAAAATTATGTTTTTATATTAAATACAGACAAATATCCAATATTGCATTGATTCTCAGACACTTGTGTTTTAACACCCTTGAAATTAGAATGCGTTTTACAATCAATGCTGTGTCACCATTTAATGTGCAGTGGCTTTTTTTTCTCTCAATGCTAAAATAATGATGTGTCTTACAACAAATGCACCTTACGTTTTATAGATTATTATATAATAGAGTATAATCTACATAGTCACATGAAATTTTAAGATGAAAATGGAAGACGGTGGAGCTATTGGGAGCTGATTAGTTTCCACTGTGTTCCCTTGACCACTCAGTGTAGCTGAGACATATGACATGCTCAAGAAATTTACCAAAAAAAAAAAGAAAAAAGAAAAAGAAAGCCATGCTAAAAGTGAAAGGGGGAGAAAGGAAGGAAATAAAAAAGCATACAGAAATTATCTAATTTTCCATGACTGCATCTCTGAGGCTACCGTCCTGTAAGAGTCAACGGGAATACTAGCAGGGCCCTTTCATTTCCACAGGATTTAATGACTGAGGAGGCTTTGGTGCTTGTCCCAACTCCATCCAGGATGGACTGTAGCTGCTCAATTCTTCTGCTCATAAAGTGCATGCCTTGGCTTCGTAATTTCTTGGATTCCTCTTGTTGACATCCTACAGTTGGTTCTTTTGAAACAGTTCTGGTCCAAGCAAAATGCTGCATCTTTTGTCCATAAAATGGCTTGGGAATCACCGGAGTAGCGAGGAAAGTCAAACCTTTTGCCAAAATCCTGAGAAAGAAAAAGAAAACACACTCTTGCTGATTCAACGCCGAGCGGCAAGTGCTGCATCCTCTGAGCACTGCGATCCCTGCAGAGAAGGAGCTCAGAGGTGAGCAGTCTAAGGTAGCAAACCTTCATTAGCAACCATGCGGGTGACTTCCGTGCTCTTCCACAACAGTCTTTCAGAAGAAACAATTTCAGAAACAATGAAGACATTTTCATCAAAGAAAAATAGCAAGAGTCACAGCCACCATAAAAACACTTAACTTTGAATCTAAATCAGAACATGGAGCAGCACTTCAGTGACAGGGTGTGTTTCTGAAACAGGGTAAGAGGGTCCAGAGTACCTAACACCCACCCAAGGTATGCTTGCCTTGCGTGTGTACTCAGGTGTTTAAGGCTGTGAGGGCCTGTCTTTGAGAGCTGATTTCTTTTGACACCTGCAAGTTGTCCTTTCTTCCTACATTTTGGCTGGAGAGAAACACATGTCGCTGGAGGAAAGGAACATTGTATCGCTGCATTCATACTGGAAATTGATGCAATAAGGCTAAAGATAGTTTTTAAGGCATGCTATGAAAAAAAAAGAATCCATCCAAGGGGTGAGTACAGTGAAAACCCCAACTATCAGAATGTTTGGAGGAAATGGGATTATGCAACCTACAGAACAGAATAGTCATGAGATAGGAGTAGAGCAAGAAAGGCAGCAACCGGCAAGTATGAGAAGATGTATGACATTAGCACGATGGGACTTACTCTGGAACATGGAGGAGATGGCTGCTGGTACAATGGAAAATGGATTGCATGACTTTCTCATAGATAAAGGGGCTGGGGTATTATGCTGTGCTTCAGGAAGGTCTCAGTTCTTTCAGAAAGGAGGTGTTCCGGCAAAACCCGCTCCCTGTCCGTCAGACGAGCCCCCTTACCCGAGAGAATGTCATTTTTAACATCCCTTGCAGCCTCAAGTTCTCATGTCCCCCAAACTCCGACAGAGGCACTGAGCTTCTCAGCAGCCTCACACGTGTGACAGCAAGTAGGGTCTCTTGAGTCAAGGTGATATGCAGCCCAGATGGCACGTATTTTGAGAACAGAAACAACAAAACGCTCAGCCTGCCTCTCTCTGGCAATGTCACATGCATTAGAGCTCACGGCATGGTGACGCCTTTTCAACAGGTCTACACCTCCTTCCTGACTCTGGGTCTCTCTGCAGGTGGCAGCCAGCCTCGGAAACTGTTCCCTGTGTGTCCCTGGCCGGGAATGGCCGGCCCAAGCACCAACAGACGGCAGCCCAGCCGAGCTCTTTCAGGGCGCGTGGCAATTTGGACAAAAATGTTTTCTTTCAAGACGGATGACCCTCTTGCCAGCAATTGCATGGATAGAGTGTTCATTCGAACCTGCTGGGCTTGTTACCAGCTCAGAGAAAGCAAATTGTGCAGGTAATTTCTTCTCTCCATCCAATCTGTTGCTGGCCCACCCTCATGCAGCTCCAGTTCGGTCCTTCCTGAGATAGATGTGACATTATACACACCGTTTTACAATCCCTAACACAGCAGGCGCACTTAGCTACATCTAACACCGTATTAATAAGAGTCCTAATGAACAACCAAAATAACCTACCTGTCACAGAAGTTATGTCACCCCCTAGGAAAATTAAAGTGGCAAATCAGCCCACGCATGGTCTATTTTCCCTTTGTCTCCACTTCTTTCCTCTGCCTGCCCCCAGGGCTGCTCTCCTTGTGTGTTTTAGCTCTTGCAGAGTGGTTCCTGCAGACCAGGCTTCGGTTGCTAAATTGCCTTGCCATTTGCTGTGTCATTGGTGGGATGTGCCCTGAGCCAGGAAACAGAAGAGCTGGGTGGGTGGGGGTTTCAACATCCCCTCCCCTTCTCTGTCCAGCAAGAACCTTCGTTTTAAGCACTGCTCCCCAGCCAGCTTAGATACGGCTGTGGTAGGGATGGCAGATGCAAGCTTCACCCAGAATCACTGCGCACAAGTAGTGCTGGCTGCTGCAGGCTCAGAAGTGAAGGACCATTTTGTTGCCCTAAAAACACTCCTAGTCTGGTGTGGGTTCAGCAAACATTTTACAAAGAGTTAGACAGTAAAAAGCGGCGGAGCTGTAGGTCAGATGGTCTCTCATGCAATTGACCCTTTCTGTGGGTGTAACTTAAAAGAGAATCCTAGACAATATGGAAATAAATGGCATGACTGCATTCCAATGAAACTTTGTTTATAAAAACAGATGTGACCTACAAGATGTTATTGGCAGGCCCCTGATCTGGTTGGAGAAATCAATGACCCTGATGTGGTGGCTCAAGAGGGGTGACAAGACCCAAGGGAAGCCATTGCTGCGGTTGGGAAAGGCTTCCTGGACGAGGTGAGCCTTGAGGGGTAACTTGAGGGATGAAGAGCTGTTCAATCCCTCGCCTGCTTCTTCTTCCTCTGCCACCACCAGCTTTCCCCATAGACTGCTCATCTTTGGTCTCAATGAAATTTTGAGGTCCCTGAGAGTTGCAAGTACTTCTTGGCCATCTCTGTATCCCCAAGTCAAGCTTAACACTTACACATAATCAGAGCTTCCTGCAAGTTTATTGGATTAAAAGACATTTGAATTTTACCTGTTGTGCCCGCTCTCCCCTTTGTTTCTTGAAGGCGACCTTCTGCTTCAGTCTATCCCACATCCCTTTAAGGGCTTGCAAGACGATTACAGCCTGGTGGCTACCAGCTAATAGTCTAGGGCCAAAGTGCCTTTGGGATCATGCGATGTCATTCACTTGTTCATTGGCTTTAGAAGTGTCACTTAACTTTCTGTGTGCCTCACTTTCTTCTTCTGTGAAAAGAGAACAAAGATAGTGATGGGGTGAGGGTGAAGGAGACACCCTAATGAGACTTTGGGTCCCTCCAGAAGGAACTCGTGGAGAGAGCTGTTTGGTCAAGAGCACACAGCAAGTTGATTAAAGGCAGAAATAGTGAGTTGAAGCTCCCAGTGGGCAGGGCAAGTGACATCAAGGGAACATACACGTGTGTACGACCTGTGCTGCCTGCCTCTCACTCAGGCAAGGTGGATTTTTGTGTATATATGCAGGTTGGGGGTTTCTTCCTTCGTGGGTGTGTCCAGGTTACCTGGAGTAAAAACAATATGAGTATCTAGGGGTGTGTCCCATACTCAAGTTGCTAAGGTGGGGTCCCAGCTCTTATAAGTCTCAGGTTTTGCCAGTTAGTTTTCTACTCAAACATTTGCATACTGCCCTAGAGATTCTAAACTAGACTGTCCTGCATCAGTAGTACTTGTTGTATATGATTGTTGTGAGGATTCATGAGTTAATATAAACACAGCATTTAGATGGGTTTAGCACAGGGTCACTAGTCATTAGATGTTGCCTATTATTAACATCACAAAGCTAAACCTCGTCTCTTTGTAATGATCGTGCACCTCCAAGGCAGGAGGGACAGAGAGGTGTTGCCGGTAGCTGTTGACATTCATTTGGAAATTCTAACCAACTTCCTAGCTCCAGCCTTATTTGTTTGTTGTTTTAATTCTCTGTCCTCTGTGGCTGCACCAGGAGAGAAGTTGATTGGCAGCTGAGCTGTTTAAAATCAATATAAGAAGCACTTGGAGATTAAAGCAATTTAAGTAGGATACTGACTGGGGCTGGGAGCTAAAACTGCTTTTGAAGGAAACAAGTGAAGGGGATGAAGAAAATGGGTCAGAAATGAAACAGCCCCAAATTGTGTGAGTGGAGGTGAGATTACAACAATAGAGCAGCATGACTTTTTTGTCAGTGAGAGATCATTTCTCTTTATAAAAAAGAAAATAAAATAGAACCCAAAGCCCTAATCTCAAAATTGCTCCTGCCTAGTTTTGATTGTTCTGCTGATTTAAACACACTTGTGTCTGCTCTCTGTTCCCTGCTGCCCAGCCTCCCTCCCACGCATGCTCTCACTTTCCCTTCTTTCATCTCTGCAGGAACTGCCTTGCCAGGTAGACATGATGGGATTAGATGTCAGTCTTGTTGCTGATGCAGGCTAAAACCAACCCCATGGCAACTGAGTTGTGAGACCCAGTGAGGAAGGAGGAACGTGTCATGGCGGACAGCCACCCAACCACAATGGCGGCCCTATCGGACATTGGATAGATTAACCCCGATTGGTCTCACATAGTGGCAGGCTCCAATGTAGGCAACTACATCTAAGTTAAAGCCACAGTAAGTTGAGAGGGTTCTAAAGTAGACAGGTGACCTCTAGAGTTCCCATGTCCTCCCTGTCTCTGACATACATTAGAACCTCCATCTCTTGCTCACCCCCCTTTCTTCCTGCCCTCCTCAGTCTGTGATCTAGCAGTTAAACTTGGGTCCCTTGACAGTGCTTAATGCATCTCACTAGTGACAACTATTCCAGTCTAACCCCAACCCATTTTGACTACAAATTGATTCCTTATTCTATTAACCTCAGTCTTAATGAGAAATGACATGTGCATAGTGTACAGGGGTGTATCCATACTTTTGATTCCAGAGCAGATTGCCTAAATTTCTACTACAATGTTGGTGATGTTTCAAGAGCCAGGAAGAAGCAGGCACCTGAAGTGGTGGCTATGCTGAGATCTTGGAGAGCTTGGACCCGCAGCAAATCAGACCAATCACAAAGGGAAGACTCTAATCACATTTGAAGTGGACATTTTTAAAGAGAGTTTTCTCAGTACTGTGGGTTTTATTCCCATTCACTTTGGGGTCTTGATGTCTTCAAGACACAATCACACAAACATTCTAAAAATGAAAGAATTCTTTACAGAAGAACATAATTAATGTATGTCATTAGAATAATAGAATAGAAAATCACTGTTAGGCAAACATCAAAGAATAAGGCATTCAATAAAGAATCAACAACAGAAGTTAAAACCATTGGGTAAATGCCCTGGAAAAACAGAATATTCATGGGATTTCAAACTAATCACTTCTTTGGATCACTTCTTTTCTTTTCTTTCTATTTTTTTATTAACGGAAAGGTGCAGGCAGGAATGAAGGTGAGTAAGCAGAAAGCCTGGAAAAGAGAGGAGGCCAAAGCATTTTATTTATTTTATTTAGTTGTTCATCTTCGTTATTCACCAGGCTCCAGGATGTGAACCCAGGTTCTTGGGATGTGTGTGGACTGCACCAGCCAGAGGTGGTGGACCAAACCACTACTCCCCCAGGGTGTGCCCCATAGAGCATAGGGCATAACTACTTAATTAAAGAAAGACATCCTTTAGAATGAAGACAAATGGTGGCCAACCCCCTTAATCAAGAGATCAAATTTAGCAGCACCAATAATGGGATAAACTTCATTATATGCCTCCTGATGAGATTCAAATTCCATTACACAGTATTTTACCAAAAATGTTTAACTTGATCTATTCAAGAAGACCAGAGAAATCCAAATTTTGAGAAATTATGCAAGATAATTTTCCTGCAAGCTCAAAAAATCATCCTTGATTAAAAGAAGACCGGCATGCTTTAGTAAAGGAAGAGTTTCTTATATATGAAAGGAAAGTAAAGAAGCATAAAAATCAAATGGGACGAGAGACCTTTCATTGGACCCTCGATTTTTAGTTTTTGAAATCTCACCCTGACCCTAGGTTTGGTTCAAACTCAGGTACTTGACTTTATAGCCAACTCCTTGGCTGCCTGAGCCACAGAAGGTGTCAGAGGGTGGATCCTGGATTTGTAAAAAGAGCTATGAAGTATATTGGGGGAGCACGTGGTATAATTTGAATATGGAGCACATTTTAGGCAATTACTATATCAGCATTGTTTCTTGAGTATGTAAAAGTAGTCAGGTGCTGTAAGACAAGATCCTTGTTTTCTACAGATACATTCTTTTTTTTAAGGACAGGTTCAGTTAGGAATGAAGGTGAGTAGGCAGGGAGAGAGAAGAGGAAGAAGCACTTTATTTTATTTCTTAGTTCATTTTGGTTGTTCCCTCCGCCCTCGGATACACACCCAGGTCCTTGGGATGGATGTGGACTGTGCTCTCAGCTGGAGGCAACGGACATAATTGCCCTTCCATCAGAGCCCACCTACACATATATTCTAACTCACTTAGGGTTGAAGTGTCACCATGCCTGTAAATTGCTGTCAAAAAATTCAGGGGAAAAAAGTGTGTGTGTGTGTGTGCGTGCACGTGCATGCACGTGTGCATGTGTCCACATATAGCTGCAGTAAAGCAAATGTGGCAAATCAGTAGTTACTGAATCTCAGTGAAGAAATAGTCATACAGATATTCACTACAGTATGTTTTCAGATTCTCTGAAAGTTAGAATGTTTTCAAGTAAAAATGAGGGAATTACAAGGACTGTCCACCCCTTAAATGTAACTCTCTCCTCAAGAGTACTCTGAGCGGTGGGACGCATTCCTAAGTGTCCCTAACCTGTTTGATTCTCAGTTTTCGCCCCACTCCACACGTGTTATCCCAAGACAGACTGATTGGGGGCATTCTGAAGTCAAATGGAAATAAGAAGGAGGCGCATGTTTGCCAAGAGATAATGGAAGAAGGAAAGGTTGCTAGAGTCTGATCGTACTCAAGAGGAGACTAAATACCTGACATGATCATTGCTCCACCTTCTTCCTATTATGGGCAATTTCCTTCTTTCTTCACCACACTCCGGTGTTCTTTTCTTTCCCCCAAGAGGAAAGAAGCAGGTAGGAAGAAGCATTAGTTCTTGTTCCTTGTCCCCCAAGGGCCCCCGTGGCAAACCGGGTCCTTGGGTTGTAGTTGACCCGCCCCAGCCTGGGTCACCAGCGCACCCTCTAGTGAAATCAGCTGCACTAGCCGCTGGGTTCTGCCCGCTGGGTTCTGCCCGCTGGGTTCTGCCCGCTGCGTTCTGCCCGCTGGGTTCTGCCCGCTGGGTTCTGCCCGCTGCGTTCTGCCCGCTGCGTTCTGCCCGCTGGATTCTGCCCGCTGGGTTCTGCCCGCTGCGTTCTGCCCGCTGCGTTCTGCCCGCTGGATTCTGCCCGCTGGGGTGGAGTTGCATCTCCAGCTGCCCTCTCAGAGAGCAAAGCATCGGACTGTCTGGAGACCTCTTTCTGGTTCATGTCTTCCAGAGAGCCTGGCTTATGTCCTCTTGGGCCGCTGTGACGGAGCTGTTCTCCCCTCCACATTGCACCCTAGCAGGCAAAGACCCCAAGACCCCGGGAGCTGCTGTGTCCACATTGCTAAACCAACTGATCCCAGGGTCTTTGCTGTGCTAGCTCCCCTTTGGAAGACGTCCCCAAAGGGATCTTTCACAGACAAACCGGGTGTCTGATGACTACCCTGCTTCTGTTGTCGCGGCCGTCTTGCCCTTTAATTAGATCCCACAGCCAGGCAGGCATGTTTGAGCTGCAGGTAAACCGAGGCCAAGGCCGGCAGAAGCAGAGCAGGTGTTCTACCTCCCCAGAGCAGGCTTCTCAGCGCAAGCCCCAAGCAGAGGAAATCAGTAGTCCTCAGCCCAGGGCATCTTCAGATTTTCAAATGTGAATGGTGCTTGTTGATTACCCAGGGACTTCCACAGTGAAGTTTTTCTCTTGAGTTGCTTTTGACATTGCCTTCCTGATTATTGTCTTAGGGTCTTTGCCCACCAGTCCAGGTCCAACTTGCTGTGTTAATGTCAGCGGTAGATTCATTCAGAATGAGGACATTTAGCACACGGGGCATCTCTTGTTGACCTGTTCACTGGGCAGTTTTTGAGATCCTACTAAGTACCTAGCACTGTGGTGGCTTGTCCAGTGAGAGGAAAGGAATAGTCATCAAATCACATGTCACACACACACACACACACACACACACACACACACACACACACAGAGTCACCTGCTCCAATATGTGTAGAGTGTTAAGAATGATCTATCAGGACTAATCTTGACAAGGTAGGTGTAGAGAAGATAGTGATGAGAAGTAAAATTGAGCTGAGATATTCAAAATGATGAGTGTTAGTGTGTGGCAAAGCATTTGTGTGTTTGTGTGTGTGTGTGTGTGTGTGTGTTGTGTATATGCTCTGCTGAGTGTGGAGTGTCGATGAGCATAATTTGGAAGTGAAAAGAGTCTTCTAGGCCAAGGGAAGAGTGTTGGCACTGACCCTGAGGAGGGAGCATGGCTGGTAATGGCTGATTCCCCCAACCTACTCCAGTAAAGGAGAAAACCATGGGGAATGGCAAGTCCACCACGGGCAGATTGCTACACATGGCACAACACTAGTGTCTCTTAATTTTTCATTTTTTAGAGAGAAAGGAAAGAAGGAAGGAAGGGAAGAGGAAGGTAGAGAGGGAAGGAGGGAGGGAGAGAGGAAGGAAGGAAGGAAGGAAGAAAGGGAAGGAGGAAGGAAGGAAGGAAGGAAGGAAGGGAGGAAGGAAGGGAGGAAGGAAGGAAAAAACTTTCTACTTATTTATTTGGTTCCCATCCCCATCATGAACCCTGGTTCTTGGGTTTTCATGGTCCACACTCCAGCTGTCTCAGCGACCAGAGCCTTAAGGGCGCACTGACGACTCTAGTGTCTGCAGAGACCTGTGAAGGCCCAGCTTCCTCAGGAATCTCTCCACTGCCCAGTGTCAGCAGAACCTCAGACTCTGCCTGTCTACCGCTGCTGCCTTTGCTGTCTTCGGACTCTACTGTAGAAGGCAAAGGATAGGTGATTTATCCACTGATTTTTCCCCCCAGCAAATATTTATTGAGCGCTTACAATGTGCCCAGCATGATTCTAGGAGCGGAGGTTGCAGTGAACTAGCATCAGTCCTGCCGTCACAGCACTTACAGCAGGTCATCCCCACTGTCTAGTCCTGACTGCCCGCGACTGCTTCTAGGACAGCGGATCTGATCCTGTCTCCAGGGGAAAAGCTTGCTCTTTCCTCAGACTGACCCGTTTAAATGGAAAGCAGGATGACAAGAGACCATCTTTTCCCCACACAGTGCTGGAAAAGCTGGATATCCACATGAAAATGAACAAAGTTGGACCCTTATACTATGCGATATAAAAATTAACTCAAAATGGATCAAAAACCTAACTTTAAGAGATACAACTATGAAATTGTTAGAAGAAAATATTGGGGAAAATCTTTATGACTTTGGATTTGGCAACAACTCCATGATATGATTCCAAAAGCAGCAACAATATTTTATTTTTTTTTAAAAAGTGAATCAAACTTAATCAAAATGAAAAAGGCTGGTGCATCCAAGGAGACTATGAAGACAACCTCCTAAATGGGTAAAAATATTTGCAAATCTTATACGTGATAAGAGGTTAATGAGCAAAACATATAAAGAACCCTAAAACTTAATAACAAAAACAAAAACAATTTAAAAAATGAGTGAACATTTCACTCATTCAGTTCACTTGAGTGAACATTTGTTCAAAAAAGACGTACAATCCCCTTCTCTGTGGCTCAGGCAGCTATAAAAGCTGTAAATCTGGGGTTGGAGAAACAGAAGATGGGAGCAGGGGTGGGGGCAAAAACTGCAAATACAAATGTTCAACAAACACATTAGTCATCAGGGGAAAGACCATGCAGGTGAAAACAGCAGTGAGAGACCATTCGAGCTACCTTAGGACCCAGCAATCCCTCTCCCAGGTATATATATCCAAAAGAATTAAAAGCCAAAGCTTAAAGATGATAGAGGCCCTTTCCTGAGCACCAGAGGCCAAAAAGGTCAAAGCTTGTCTCTAACCCTCTGGAAAGATTCCAGCAATCGTCAGCTTCATGTTTTTGCCAAGACAACACAGAGTTGGGGACCACCAGAATATCTGAGGCCACTTCACAAATCTGGAGAACTTCTTGGAAAAGTCCCCTGATTTCTGCTTTTGAATTCCCTCGTGAGTTCTGTTCTCTTGCTAATTAAAGACACTAGAAAGGGCCCAGAACCCCCTTTCCAAGTGTATAAATCCAACCAACCTCCAGTCTGCAGTGCAGCCCTCCCTGCCTTGGAGAACTCTATCTCCTGATTTAGTTTGTCTCCCCCATTTTCTCTAATAAACTTATACAACTGCACTCTAAGACTCGAGAGATTTTTTTCTTGAACCGTTCGCCACCGGACCCCAGAGCCCCCACATCAAAGAGATCTCTGTACCTCCAAGTTCCCTGTAACATCCTTCACAATAACTAAAAGGTGGAAGCAGTTCTAGTGTCCATCAGGAGATTAATAAATAAAGAAAATGTGGCATGTCCATCAATGAAATATTAGTCAACATTAAAAAGCAATGAAATGTTAAGGTATGCTAAAGTATGGGTGGACTTTGAAAGCCATATGCTGAGTAAACTATGTCAAATACAGACAAACAAATATGGTTTGATTCCATTTGCACGAGGTTCTCAGAGCAGGCAAGCTCACTGAGCCAGAAAGGAGAAGGGAGGTTACCAGAGGCTGAAAGGAAGAGTTCTTATTTAATGGCTTGTGAGATTGTGATGAATAATAAATAAATATTTGATCTCCATCCTATTCTCTGACACAGAGCTCTTAAAACCTTTGGAATTTCCCAAGTGACGGAGCTAGAAAGATGTGGTTTGTGGTGCTGTTGTTAGGGCAGAGCCTCCAGATGCCAAGAAGACTGACAGCCGGCACTCAAGTAGTGAAGAGCACTTTATTGTACCGGTATTGGCTCAGGGGCATCATCATCACCCAAAACTGAGCAATGGGGGTTTATACTCTGAGGCAAAGACCTACCTCTTTGGCCACCTGTGGTTTCCACTGGCAGCTCTTATCAGCTATGCATGCGGCAGAGTAGGGAGGATGTTTACGTGTCCTCAGACAAAGCTACATCCTTGTCGGTACTGTGAGAAATTCCTGGCAGACTAACCTCTAACCTTTACATTGGGGTCAGAGGAAAGATTTTCTACTACCTTGTTAATGAAGTCACTTTGGAGTCAAACCTAAAGGTAGGAGCTGGTTTCAAGGAATCAACCTTGTAAAGTGTGAGTTAGATCTTCCAGTCCTCCCCTTCTGATCACCAGAGAAGTGAGGGTCTGGAAGTTGGATGGCCATTTGTCAATGATTTGATCAAGCATTCCTCAATAAAAACCCAAAAAGACTGGGTTCAGAGAGCTTCTGGGCTGCTGAACACTTAGAGAAGGGCTGGGTAGGGTGGGGGGAGTAGCGCACCTGCAAAGGGCTTGGAAACTCTACACCCCTTTCCCCGTACTTTTTCCTGTGCATCTTTTCCAGCTGACTGTTCCTGCATTCTAAACTCTCTTATGATCAATGGGTAATTGTTAGGTTGCCCCCAAGACTTGGGGGGATGTGGGGGTTCTATTCGGGAGTGTGGAAGAAGTGACCCAGAGAAACGATTTGAATATCCAAGAGTTTATTTTGGGACCGGCTCAAGAAAGGCATAAGCAAGTTGGGGAGGGGGGGGAGGGGGGCGGGCTCTTTGTTATTTATAGGGTGGGGGTAGGTGAGTCAGGATTCACTGATGGCTGCTGGGAGTCCCGGGCCAGAGTCTGTTTAGAAGTCCATTAAGATGTTAATACAGACTTTAGTCAAAACAATGACGATCCTTATCAGAAGAGACTGAGAAAAATACCTAGGATCTGCTTCTGCCAGGAAATGGAGGCAAAAAGCCAATAGAGATTCCTGCCCACACGCCACACACACTGAGCTCTCAGCACACAAAAGGGGGAGCTTGTCCTATCAGAAGTCTCTGGAGCTAAGTGGAGTTTTCTGAGTCCTGTGAGCTGCTCCAGCAAATTAATTGAACCCAAGGAAGGGGTCATGGGAAGCTCTTCTCTGTGGCTGTTCCATCAGAAGCATAGGTGATAACGTGGGCTTGCTGCTACATCTGAAGTGTGTATATGGAATTGGGGAGCAGTCTCAGAAGAGGGAACCCTTAACCCGTGGAGTCTGACACTCTCTCCAGGCGGGCAGGGTGGCAGCGCGAGCTGGATTCTCAGACACCTTGCTGGTATCGGAGCATTGCTCATCGATGTAGGAGAAACCCTGTCCGCATTGGAAACTGGGTCTCAGAACACCTAAAAGATGATGACAGAATATTTGTTGAAGATAATGAAAGAGTTTTGGGTAGAGATAGCGTGGATGATCAGCTAACAGTATGAATGTATTTAGTGACACTGAATTGTATGTTTACGAATGGTTAAGATGATAAATATTTTATGCGTATTTTATTATAATTTAAAAATTAGAAAAACAGGAAGGATTCTTCAGTTTGAGGTGACTCAAGAAAAGAAATAACTAGGTATTCACTAAGGAGGAAAGAGACTCTGTGTGTGTGTGTGTGTGTGTGTGTGTGTGTGTGTGTGTGTGTACATGTGCACAGCCATGAATTGTTGAAGATGGAGCTTGGCTTGGGAGGGAGGGAAGACCAGCAGCACTTAACTCTGAGGAAGAGAGGACCACTGAGAAAACTCAGGTGACTCAAGGTTCAAGGAAAGTTGGTGACTTTAAACTCTCAAATTGACATCAAATTTATATTTTGGTTTCAGGAAGATGGACCCTAGTAAAAAGGAAACATTGAACAGACAGAAATGAAAAGTGAGAAAGAAGATTGTGAATCTTCCAAATTAAAACATTTTATTCTGTCACTTTCAATTTTAGGTTACCACGCTGTGATTTAAGTTCCATCAGGTCCTGAAATTTCTGTGAGCGGTACGTTGCATACTTCAAGGGAACTGTCTGGACCCTATGATCTAATGTCAGAAAGAAGGGAAAATCTTCACAAGGTAAGATAGGAACGAGATAAACAATTTAAACAGAAGGAATAAGGTGAAGAAAGGATGAGGAGACATAGAGGAAGTCCATAAATATTTGGGCTCGCTGGTACTCTTGGGACCAGCAAAAAATGGACTTGATTCTTTTTATAAGGCATTGAGGAGATGAAGAAGAAGGCACACACTTGATAGACATCAGAAAATATGCTTCTTTAGCAAGATCTTTTTGGTTTCCTACTCAAGAAAACAGCATTCAAAATGAAAAAAATACCTAGTGTAGGTTTTAAGTCCATGTCCAGGATAGATTGTCTCCTTGTTTTCATTTCTGGAAACAATAAAGGCAGCGGACTCCTTTTCCACCTTAGAAGAGCAGAGCAGACCTGGCTGAACTGCTGTGGGCCCCAGGAGACAGTGATAACATCACCTGCACCTCTTCCTCTTGCCTGTGGGGCTCCGGCAGTGGGGTTTCATCTGTACTCCAGCAGAAATACAAACAAGTGTGTCATTTCTCCTATTCACTAATAGGAACATGGCCAACTTAGAAGCATGACACGTTCTTCATATCATAATATAAGACAAAAGACTGCAGACTCTCTCAATATTTATCCTCTGCTTTTATGTTAACTTACATAAAATTCTCCCTCGAGATGTGAGGCTCACACCTGGTGTGCTTTGTTCCCAGATGAAGGCATGATTGTAATCATAAAAATGGCTCAACTGCTTAAGCTTTCAGGGAAGGATTTTCCAGGAGTCTCTAACACCATTTATCACTTAGTTTTTCTTACTAATTGTGGGGGTCGGGGGAGAAAGGTGAATGCTATACTCTTTAAGGTATAGAAATATTTGCATTTGACCAGCATCCATGGTGAATTACAGAAGGAAGCCGGTGTTTCTTGGCATTATAGGGTAAAAAAAAATAACAGCAGCCAATCTTTGTGTGTGTGTGTGCATGTGCGTGCATACCTATATCTGTTTGTGTATATAGACCTGTGCGTGTATGCATATAATGTTGGATATATGTATTTTCCACTTTATGCAAGATGACCTACAAATGAGGAAAGTCCTAATTCATCTCAGAATGTTGTGTTCAAAAATGTTACTCCCAATCGATTGTTTTTTTTTTTTTTAATGACTCAAATACGTAGACTCCTTCTGAGGACACCATCTAACCTCAGCCAGTAAAGAAATGCTAGCAGTGAAGGACTCCACAGCCTCAAAGGCAGGGCCCCTCCCGAAGAGGCTAACATAAGTGTGTGTCAGTTTTCTTACGTGGATACACACTTTCTCCTCCCAACATTAGAGTCATATTCCCTGACATCTTGAGGAAAGATCATCTATGGCATCCATGGCCAGGTAGTTTTACATAGAAGTTGCTGTGAGCAGGTGGGTCTCTGGGACTCCAAGCTGAGCTGGGGAAGTGGAGTCCTGTGGCGGAACTGCCTGTACTCAGTGAGGTGTGGAGGCTCGGGGTAGTTACAAATGTAACACGATCGATCCATTGCCTGGTGGAACAAGAATGACACTTCTGGGACAATGTTACTTCCCAGGCGGAGCTTGCTTTTTATACCCATAGAGATGTTGTAAATAGAAGCATAGCCAAGACTTGAAGGCACAGTTTACATCGCGTTCTCTCTTATTAACTCCCTATTACCAATCTTTCTTCCTGTATGGACCTACAAATTGCATAGCATGACTCATTTTGAAACAGTGCTTTCTATTTTTCTAAGCCTATAAAATAGTTTTATTATCCCTGTGGTTATTTTGGCCAATTCACCATTTCAGTACTTTGGGCACTGATGTCTTGTTGAAGCGTCTATCTCATTAGAGAGCAGCTGAGCATTGTCTGGGTCATGCATTGTGAGCCCCGGCTACAAATTTCCATCATCAGCCCCCTCCCACCAACCATGACCTCTACAGCCGAGTCTGTTATTTCCCCCAGGAGTCCTGCATGTCTACATGGTGTCTTATTTCAGTCTAACACAGCTCTCTGTTGCACAGAATTTTTAATGCTTGGATGGCTTCAGAGCAATTTGGGGATGTTTTTCTACCCCAAAGCCATTTAGGTCTATGGAGAGACTTAAAGCGCTCCATCCTTCTACCTCAGATCCTGTACAGTTATACTCCCCAAAGGGCTCAAAAGGTTGTGCCCTTCTCATGTGGGACTCCAATTATATCAGACAGGTTCATTACCCCAGACTGAGGCATAGAAAATAATTCTTGAGGGCTTTCACCACTCAGAGTGCCACTGAGCACCTAGCTGAATATGCTTCCGTGTTAATAGAGATAGTTCTTTTAAACGTATACCTCACTAGTCATACTCCAAATTACCATTAGCACCTTGACAGCCCACTGATTACCTTCTCCACCTAATCAAATAGAACAATACGATGTTGTGGTTGAGACATTCAGTGTTTGCTCATATCCAGCTCCACTCCTTTTCCAGACACAAGGTCATATGACACTTCCTTACTGCCTTGCAATTCATCAGGACCAAGTGTCTAGCCTGGTCCGTGAACGGTGGAAGGAAGTGTTGCAAGTCATCTCTAAACTGAAAATTATAACGACCAGTAGGGGGCCCTGTTGCACTCCCTTTACCTGCACGTTGACCTGTGCAAGAAGTCACGTGCTCCAGATGTCAGAGCTATAGGATGGTGGAGACTCCCACAACCTAGGTCACTGATCACATGGAGTGATCACATGGAGAACAGTCCCTCTTGAGGGACACCTGCACTTTGCCTGCGTGAGAAATACCGAGTTTTGCTGCACTGCTTTGTGTATCACTGCCGCATAATTTCACCTTTTCTTACCCATAAAGATTTCTTCCATGATTGCGCATGTTCTATGGGCCTACTCCCACTTGCAGTTAGTGTTCAAGGTAAGACCAGGTGTCCTGGAGATGTGGCATTCATCGCTGGTCTCTGCATCCACACTACCCAGAGTCTGTCGCCAAGAGCTGCAGGAGGTTCCACCAGAGATTCTGCGAGTTGCAGTCCAATTTCCATTCATGCAAGGGGCTGAACACTTCAGGTGAAGTGGATTGACAGTGGAAGTCCTCGTCAGAAGGAGCGGGTGTATGGGGACTGGAGTAGTCAGGTATTCGAGTGACCGTGTTGCATGCAATCGTGGTGACTTACAGCAAAAATCACGGATAATTCTGACTCTCTGCCTGCAAACGGGGGTTGGAGGGGCTCTGTTGCAGGTCATGTGTCACTCATGCAGGTCACTCATGTCACAGGTGTTTTATTCTGGACTCAGAGAGTATCCAAGGTCAAGTCTGTCATGGTGGGTGGCAAAAGCACAAGAGATCAAGAAAAATCAAGCAAGAGCATTTAAAGTCTTTGTTCATGGCCAAGCCCAAGGTGCACGGGGCTGGGGTTTGAGTGGGGATGCACAGGACACTTTCTCTACTTGGAATTCCATAGGAGCCACCAGACAGAGGGCATGGGTGCAAATATTCCATGATTTTTCATTCTTATGTGGTGTC
The DNA here is from genome assembly GCA_004363575.1 of Solenodon paradoxus. NCBI lineage: Eukaryota > Metazoa > Chordata > Mammalia > Eulipotyphla > Solenodontidae > Solenodon > Solenodon paradoxus. The sequence continues at coordinate 72,804 of RJWH01002667.1, forward strand.
GGTAGAGAAACCAATCAAACAAATATGCCAGATTAAAAATCCTATTTTCAGTCTATAGAATCAAATTAGTGATCCCCAAAAGAAAAGGGAGAGGGGTGTGGGGAAATAAGGTGAAAGGAATCAATTTTATGGTGAAGGATAGAATTGGACTGTTTATGGTAAACTTAACAAATACGAATACTGATATATGACAATGCATGCCTCAAACCTATATAATGTTATGACAAAAAACTTGTTCATTTCACTATTTACCTAATTCTTCTTGAGAAATCGAAACTTACAGGTAACCACTGAAGTAATCAGTGGTTGTAATAATATTGTTCCAATGAACTGTGTAAACCAACATCTAATTCCAATACAATATGCTTTTCTAATTCTATTTATAGTTCTGTAGCTAACATGCCAATTGACAAGTCATTTGTACTTCTACTTCTTCCCATGGTGACTTAGCAAAGAAAAATTCAAAATTCCTTTCTCGTTCTTCATCAGAAACATTCCTTGGGACCTGTCCCGATGAAGAGACACACTGATATGTGTCGTCCATCTTTCTTGTCCATCCCTTACTCTTATACATACATCAGGAAGCTTGCACTGGGACGACATTCCATAAAGTGACTCAGAAAAACAGTGAGAAAGCCATCGACTCCAGCTAAAGTTTCAGTTATGGGGGTTCTGAGCTCAGTCTTGAAACACTTTTTGCCTGGCTCTGCCCCAGGCGCTCTTTGAAGTGAAAGTTGAGTTGGAAGAACTATTTGATATTCAGAATGTGAGTCTCTTCTTGGAGCATATATGCAGCAAACTGAATTATCCTAATAGCCTAATAATCCCTTTGATCCTAACTCAAAAAAACATTTATTGAACACCTATGTTTCTGAACTCTGGAAATACAACAACAAACACAGCAGACAAAATTCCACCCCTCCCTTTATGATGCTAGCATTCTAATGGCATCCTGAGGAGTCAGAAAATATTTTTGTAAATAACTTTCGAAGTAAGACTCATGGATAAATATTCAGCAGTTGCTTTCACTTGGAACATAGTCTCATAATCAGACTAGGGAGAAGAATGAGGGCTCTGTCTGGTTTTATTTAAATATTAGCGATAAGGGTGACCCCAGCAGTTTTTAATGCCTCGAGACACTCAGGAGGCTGCTATTAGAGATAAAAAGACATGGTGGTAATGAGTGCGCTTTTGCTTGCAGACTCACCGGACTATAAGAATACATATCCTTAGGCTTGTCCCCTGACGCATTGATTCACTGTGCCTTGGGTGGACCCTGGAATGGGGGTGATTGACAATGAATGATTCAGGGCTTCCTGTGAACCGCCATGTTTGAAAAGCACTGCACTACGATAAATGAGAGCATAGATCCAGGCTCTGAATTTCATTTTCTTTAATCATCGCACTAAACTTAGTGTTGACCTGTTAGTCTTTTACAGGCAATAAGAGTAGCATTTCCGGGATCTCAAAGGCAGTAAGTGGCAGATCTAAAATCTGAACCTAAAGACCAAAGTCTGTTTTCTAGGCTCATTTCTTTCTATCACACCTCGTTTTCTTTATTTGCTCATCATTTCATTCATGCATTCATTTTTGTTTCAGTATATATTTATTGAGTACTGGTCCTAGAGGTAGATGGTAGGGGAAAAGGGGTGTGAGAATTTGGGTATGATTCGAAGAACTCCAAGTCTGAAATGTATTACATTTGCGTGAAGTCCATGGAATACAGTATGGGCACTCAGAGGAGAGGAAGGTTAGTGAGGCTGCAGAGTCTTCATGGAGGAGGTAGCATCTGAGACTGTGGACAAATCAGGACAGAGGACCAAGAACTCTACGTAGAGGGAAGAGCATGAAGAAAAGTCAAGGGTCTGGAAAGACAGATTACAGGCAATCCTAGGATTAAGGAAGCAAAGTTTCCACAGCCTCACACTTGATTTTAGAATATCTGAAGCCATATCAGATAGAAAGATTTCACAGATATATGAGCTATCAGAATCCTCTTGAAAATTTGGAAGCTATTGCTGTACGGGGCCGACAGGCTTTGCTGACGCTAACTGCACAGTTGCCCTTTTCAGGGGAAGCGTGGGCCAGTGTACATATGTATATTATCTATTCAGCCACTGTGTGCATCACTCAACCCTTTGAGTAAACGCAGCAGCAGATGAAACTCTAAGATAGGTTGGGGCACTGGCAGGTGTCTTTCCCCAGGGGACCAGATGACGGAAAAGTCAGCGAAGAGCACTGTGTTCTCTGCTTAAATAAGTTTTTAGCACCTCCCTCTGTGTGGAGAAGGAGCCAGGATGCAGAGACAGCCCTGGACAAGTCCTCTCCTGCCTGAGAATTTATAGTTTGCTAAGCCTGCTGAGCAGATCATTCTCAAGACAGAAAGTGGACACAGGAGATGGGTGTGGGGTAGCGGGGCTGTGGACATGACCGAACAGCCTTTTCAGAAAAGGTGAAACTTAGCCGGTGATTAGTGAAGTCCTACTTCTCCATAATTACCTCGGGGCCAGTGCTGTGACTTAAATGTTAGCTTTATTTAGCCAGCCAGGGAGCCGATTATGGCTCCATGAAAGGGAAAGACCTATGAATTTCTAAGATTGGGTTGGCATTTTCTTAACCTAGAGATAAATGCTAAAACACACATCCAGGGAAGAAGGAGAGAGGCAACCAGATTTAGAGACAGCAACAGAGAGACAGAAAATTGCAAAAAGAGAAAATTCAGCAAATATTGATTGAGTATCTATTATGTGCCAGGTTCCTTTCCTGGTGGTCAGACCAATGACCATATGCTAGAAAATATGCTAGAGATGATGTTTTCCACAGAAGACAGATATTGTAGATGTCATTTATTTAATCTAAAAATAAGCAAGTATGGAGGCTCTGGGTCAGTTCAGTCAAAACAGGTGGAAGAAGGTGACGGGGACAAATTGTAGTGGTCAGCTTGAACATACTTGATGCCTGAATTTTATTCAGTGATTATACTAAGTGAAATAGGTCTGAGAGAGAAAGACTAGTGCTGGAGGGGTTCACTTATATGAGGGCTGTAATGAAATAGACCAAATGAAGAAATAAAACACAACAAAAAATAATTCTTACTCTGACAACAAAATGGTGGTTACCAGAGGGGGACGGGGACGGTGTGGGAGGAATGAGCAGCGGGGTCGCTTCCATCACAGTGAAAGGCACTAGGCCTCTGCTGGTAATTGCCAGTGGTGCAAACACTTACTACAGTGCGTGGCTGTATTCATGAAATTCGTATATTGTAGACTGATGTCCATCAACAGAGACAGAGAGAGAGAGAGAGAGAGAGAGAGAGAGAGATGGGCTAAAGGAATATTGGTTCAATTCAGGGCAATTGTTATAACGGCAAGAGGATCAATTTTGGAGTTAGCTAGTCCGCAGTTGAAGCTGTGCTCTGTCACACATCAATTCTGCTGAATCTAGAAATCTTCAAGCCTCAGTTTCCTCTTCGTTAAAACAAGAGCCATAACTCTTAAAAAAATGGTATCACAGAGTTTGGGTGAGGATGACATGATTACATTTTCAGACACCCAGTAGGCTGCTTATGAATAAGAAATCACATTTGCGCTTCAGCTTTTCTGAGTGACATGGTCCAAAGACATTAGCCATACTGACTTGTTTTATTCACGCTGGAGGATAGGAGAGAAAATAAATTCTGGTTCCCAAACCCTGAAATGAAAGTGAATGAAAAATACATGTTCTCTCACTCCCTGATTTGGCTCTCTGCAAATGATGTCTCTTGATGCACGCCAGTCCCTCGCCTGTTCCATGACTTCAGACACTGAACTTTGAATCTTTGTCACATCAGCAGCAGAGCAATTCCATACAGAAGTCTGACATTTCCAGTTGAAAAAAAATAAATTGATTAAAATTCAACAGGCATGTAGTGTTCGGCATTTAAAGGTCGAGGAATCTAGGGAACTATCAACTGTGAGATAATTCAACATTTAACGCGGTGGGGGCAAAACCAGGTTATGCTGCTTTCCCTCCTCGTCCCAGCACTCTGGCTGCTGGGAAGATTGTTGTGGCCAATTTAATTACAGCCTCAAGATGGGCCATCCGTCTCCGGGGACTCTTAGCAGGCGAACCTCCTGCAAGTAAGGGAAGATGGACTTGCTTTTCCCTGGACCAGATCCTCACTCTGGGGAGGCAAGAAAGGATCTTTGCTTCCCTTGCCTGAGCTCTCCAGATCTGCCTCCTTTTCCCGGTGAGATCCCAGGTGACTGCCAGCCCGTCTTTTGCTTTAGGGAAGAGAGAAAGCAGAAGGCCGTTAGGCCATGAGCAACAGGGCTTGACTTATCACACTCCATGCTGTACACAGGTACTGGCATGGGGAAGTCCTGGTCATTTAAAACAAATGTTGAGCATAGGACTGACACGGAGAGAGACTGTCCGCCAAAGTATTCATAGACTGAATGAATCGAAACACCACATTTAGGCTTCTTCGGACACTATTTGATCTTGGGCAAATTACTCACCCACTCTGGACAATTCTCCCTTGAGTCGAATAGGAATAGTAACACCTAGTTCAGAATTGTGTGTCTAGTGTCTGTTAACTATGCTTCCCCACCAGTGATCCTTCATGCAGAAACTTTCCTGTTAGGTCAGCACACCATCCCTTGTCCTGCAGTGCCTATCACAGTGCTCAGGAAAAGGTAGATTTTCAATGGCTTTGACGTGAACTGGAATCCATGCCATGTAGAGTGGAAGGCAGGAAGGCAGGGCTCCAACTCTATCCTGTCAGCAAGGTGGTCATCTGTCCGATGAGGCATCTATGTCAGAAAATCTCCGAAGTCCCCTGCAGTTCTGATACTCTTTGAGCCATATTCCTGTTTTGTCAGGACTTAGGCACTGAGGATTATTTAGTACATCTTAGTAGTGACTTGAAATTATAGCAAATTGAAGAATTGTAGACACACCCCATGGTTCAGGAGGCTGAGACACTGGCGTGCAGACCATGTAAAACCCAAGGACCCGAGTTCAAGACCCTGTAGTGAAAAACAAATAATAAATGAATAGGCTTCTTTTTCCTCTTGCTTCCTTCCTTTCTCTCTCTCAAAAAAAAAAAAAAGAGTTGGTCTGTGGAAACATGAGATGACCAAGGGATGAAATGACTGCTCTCTGCAAATATCTAAAGGACTTTTATGATGAGCCCACTGATGGCAAAGTCTCCTTTTTTACGAAGAGGAGCAGGCTTCCGTTATTGCAGACAAGGATGTAATTAGACGTAAGGAGAGATTTCTTGATTACTACAGGGATCAAATGAAGCCTACACTCAGTTCTCTCTACAGGTGAAAGGCAGAGTCCCCAAAGAGTTAATAAATGAATTAACAAATATTTGTTAAGCCAGCCTGCTGCTCGTTTTCCTCCTCACAACATTTTACTCGATGTGTGTCTCATGAACCACCTGCATCGGACTCACCTGGAACTCATGCTAAAAACGTAGATGTTAAGATGCACTCCTGCTGACTCTGACTCTCTGGGGCTGATTTCTAGAACCTGTGTTTTAATAAGCTCCCCAAGTGGCATATCTGTGCATCCTAGAGTTAAACAAATGCCCATCTCAAGCTCAATAGTCTAAAGCATTACTTCCCTCCATCCTGTGGCTACTGAAATAATAATAATGGCAGATACTGGTTGTTGAATGTGGGTCAAATGCGTTACCTGCATCTTTTATAATAGCGCCACTCACCTTGTGAAGTAGGTGTTATCCCGCCTAAGAGATGGATGAAATAGACAGGGACATATCCAAAAGGTGATGGGATTGGGCTCCGAACCCAGGTCCCCTAGTCCACGGTTACTCTCCTGACGTGGGCTTCCCAAGGGCATTCCTATAAGACTGATGTTCTACAGTCATGACCTTGCTTGCATTTGAAAGAGGAGAAGAGGTAAGGAGTTATAAAAGTGCATGCTCATCCATATTCAGCCTGATCTGTTAGCTAAGAGTTTCAGAGAGGAGACTGAGCAGGAGACAGGCCTCTGACTCCCTGTAGAGATCCTGACTGTGTGGTTTCTCAGAAAACTCCTAGATTGTTTTTGCTTTTCTTTTCATGGGACCTGGTGTGTGATCTTACTGTGACCCCTACAGGTTACTCAAAGCAGATATCAGTCCAAAGGGGGGACTCTGAGGAGTCCCTTCCAAATGGTCCCCATTAGCATTACTCCCTGTAATTGCAAAATGAAATAGCCCTTTGGATTCTCAGCTTCTGGAAGTCAGCAAAGGTCATAGAGGACCTGCCCCTCCTCTCTCTGGAATAGGAAGACTAATAGATTATTGACAGACAGAACTGACAATTTCAGAGTGAAACAATCAAACAGCCATTTATGTCTATTAGCTGGCAGGTGTGTCAGAGGGGAAGGCGAGTTTGAGACAGGTTAAGTGGACTGGAATACAAATACAGTTGATTTAGGGAGACTCTTCCTTAGTCTTTCTCCAGCATCTTTAAGATGGGATAAAGGCTTACAGCCTCAATGTGGTGCCAACCTAATTCTTTAAGGATTAAGAAAAGTCCTCTAACCAAGTCACTTGGAATAGTTTAGGGAAAGTATTTTAGAGGCAGGGTGATGACTGAAATGACTTCATTTCTCACTGAGGTTCATTCAACTTTCCTTGATTGTCGGACTGAAGGGACAGGGGACTACAGAAAAAATGAAGTAGCAGTTTCATGGAAGAGCTCATGGTATTGTGATTCATTTTCTAGGTGAGGAAGAGGAAAAAGTAGCCTATAACTGGGATATTTTCAATGTTACAAGGGATGACAGAGCAGGGTTATCTCAAGAAAATAAGATAAAATTAAGGTCATAAAGAATGGACAAAATCCGTGCCCAAGAAATTGCCTGGTGCCCTTGGGTAAGTCACTTAACCTCTCTGAACCTTGGTTTCCCTCTTACAAATGTAAAACAGGTTAGGCTATTGGAATGATCTTCTCAGGCTCTACCAGTCTCTGGCTCTGCTTCTAGTTTCATAAACTTAGATCTACTAAACTTATGTGTATGTATGACTTGTCCAGAAATGCTAAATCTATTAAAATACATTTCCCCATAGCTCAGAACATTTGAAATTCACCTGAGAATCTGAAACTCCTCAGGGAGGGACTAGCTCTATCCGTTTAAAGAAAAGACACCAGAATCCAGAGGGGTGAAAAAAGTGCCCAAGTTAAAATGTGCAAATTAGCAGCTGGCAGTCTTAAAAGACAGCCTTATGGATTCTCAGTCAAGAGAGAGGCTGATTCAATGCATTTCTCTCTTCACTTTGCTGCCTGTACATTCAGTATAGCAGATATATATATGTGTGTGCATACATATCTGTGTGCATATATGTCTGTATATATAGACATATATGTATATATCTACATATATGTGAATATATGCATATTTAACTTTTTTGGCTATGGAAGTACTTTATTAGTGCCAAAACGAGTAAATATTAGTCATTGCAAGAATATTATCTATGTCCAGGATTACTTCTAGAACCAATATGTTTAAAGATATGAAATATGTGAGAAACATAGGAAAATGCATTTTTTCAAAATGTTCAACAAAATAGTAACAAAAAACTAAGTATCTCCTCATGTTATTTGCATGCCTTTCCTTCACATCTGTAATTTGATCTCTAATTAAAGACTTCCAGAGACATGGTAGAGATAGTTAGGAAGTGTTAGCAATTGTGGAATTAGTCATATTGGTGTCGATGAAGTAAGCAAAGGCCATTAGTTTGATTATATAAGTGTACATGTTTTTGTAGATGAAAAGATGCAAACAGACAGTAAAAGAAATGCATTGCATCAAATACATAAAATAGTGAGACAGCATACAAGCTTTAGAATTGACTCAGAAAAGCAACATGGTCACTAAGGAAAGTATCACATGTGTTTCTGTCTCTTCTTCATGTTTTTTCATGGGCTTCACCCTAAGATCAGTTTTTTTTAGAGTCATGAAGTGATTTCTAGTGACATGTTGGTTATATATTTCCTTATACATGTCCAATAAGGAACAAGTCCTCTTTTTGAGCCTGTTAACCCACAGAATGCTGAACCTACCTCTCACTGGACCAACTGGGGTCACTGATACATCCTGTACCAAAAACTGTAATAATATATAACAGCTGTCATCATGACAGCATTCTGTTTGTTGGTTTGCTGAAGCCAATGCCAACTCCTTGAACTGGGGGAAAACTGGTTTCAGTATTTCCCAGACCCTATAGGTACTGCACAGTGGTTGAGAGGAAGATCAGATTTTGGAGAGAAGAGCACAATGTACAGTATAGACAGCAGAGGTGATGAAGGTGACGATGATGAAGACAGCAAAGTGAAGACTAATAACTGATGAAGGTGATAATGCGTGAAGGCTCTAAAGGTGATGATGATGCTTATGATGGTAGCGAGGTGGGAAAAGAGAAGATGATTTTGTGGTTAATAATAAGGTAAAAAGCAACATACTGACACTTAATTAATACAGCTCAGTGAATTTGCATACCTTTTCCATGTACTCTTCCTAGATAATTTGTCCTTGGCACAGCACTTGTTTTTCCCTTTATATAATGCCATTGCCTCTCATTTTCCTGGCCACTAATGATTGGCTCAAGTGTGATCACTCGATCCAGGAAAAAGAAGTCATAATTTGGACCAACCTAAATGAATCAGAACTTCTATGAAGAATTTCACTATGATACGAATTGTAATCATGTGACTACCGACTCTCCAAACAACAGGTGCCATGTCCTGTGAGTGTGTGCGTGTGTGTGCGCGCCTTTTTTTTTTAAGCAAAGGAACAGGCAGGAATGAAGGCAAGTAGGCAGGCAGGCAGGAAGAGAAAGGAGGAAGAAGCTTTATTTTATTTTTTATCTAGTTGTTCATCTTGGTAGCATTGGGATATGAACCCAGGTCCTTGGGACATATGTGGACTATACCCAGCAGATTTATCCTCTAGGCCATCAGGGCACACCAAGTTGTATAATTTTGCTCACCATTATCTCTTCCGTCCCCATCCTTGCCATGTTTCCCTGCCCCAGTTTCTTGGAGTTTTGCCACGTAGTATATCCTGACAAACGTAATATGACCAGACATGCCGCTAGTCTCAAATGAACAGAAGCTTTCGACTTCATCGCATGGGTTGACTGGGTTCTCTTGTTCTGGGCCACCTCTGAGAGCAACATGTCCTAGACAGGACTTCTCCTTCAGCCCGATTTGCAAAATAAAAAGGCAGGCGGAGTCCAGCTAAATCTAACAAAGCAGGAGTTAGACCACAGCACTCAATAAACGTGAGATTTAGATACATGTTGAGAAGATTTTGAAGTTGTTTTTCATACAGCCTACCCTTGGTGCAAGTTGACTGCTATGCATTCATGCCTAAATGGAGACCACAAAGGAGTTGTAAAGCCACATGTCGCTGTAGAAAGAGAGAAAGGGACAGAGAACCTACAAGAAATAAAAGGAGTTCTTCTGCAGGGGGAATTAAAGAATTTCTCAGTATTTCTTTCCTGGAGAGAGCTGAAGGAACGAGGTTGGGTCATCACAATGGCAAGACAAATGCTAAGCCAGATGCAACAGCCCCAGTGTGAAATCAGAGCTCAGGCCTTTAGTGTCCTCCCCACACCAGTCACCAGAGCAGATGCAGCTCCACACTGGGTCTTCTCCGAGGGCTCATCTGTGACTAAGGGGCTGGGTGCTCACTGACTTATTTCTTCCTGAGACAAGGGGATGGGTAGCAATCTCACTACAATTGGCTCAACTATTTTCTTCTCCTAAGGACAAGACTCCTAATATCTCCTAATATATCAAATGTTCAAATATAAATACACCCATGCAACTAAGATGAGAAAGAGAAAACCAAAGGTATTGTCTTGAGCAATGACAGAAGACAAATTACAAAATGACAATAAGTAGCTACATATCAGTAATCACACTAAACGTTAATGAATTGAACTCATCAGTCAAATGACTCAGAATGACTGAATGTATTAAAAAGTGTAATCTAACCTTCTGCTGCATTCAGGAAACCCACTCTCTTTCAAAAGATAAACAAAGGCTCAAAATCAAGGGTTAGAAGACAATTCTGACGTCAAATGGCAGCCACAACAGAGCAGAAACAGCTTATATTAATATCAGATAAAACAAATTTCCATTTAAGAGCATAACAAAAGACAGAGAAGGACATTAAATAATGATTAAAGGGTCAATCTATTAAGAAGGCATAATGCTTATGAACATACATGCACCAAATGAAGGAGCCTCAAGATATATTTGGCAAGTGCTATTAGACCTGATGAGAGACATTGACAGCAACGCAGGTGGGGACTTCAACACCCCACTGACTTGGACAGATAAACCAGGGAGAAAATTAACAGGGAAAGAGCTGCTTTAAATGACCATCTGGAACAGATAGGACTAATAGACATATACCAAACACTTTATCCAGTGACTACAGGTTTCATTATCTTCTCAAATGTGAATGGAACATTCTCAAAGGAAGATCACATATTGGGACACAAAACATCTCTCAACAAAATTTATAGATTGAAATCATACCAGGCATCTTCTCTGACACATGGCTTAAAACTAGAAGTCAACAACAAAAAGAAAGCTAGATGACCCCACATTAATTGGAAATTAAACAATGTGGTTCTGAACGATTCTTGGGTAAAAGAGAATATCAAAGAGGAACTTAAAAAATACTTAGAGACAAATGAGAATGAAGGCACAAGCTACCAGAATCTATGGGTTGCAGCAAAAGCAGTACTAAGAGGAAAGTTCGTTGCAATCCAGACTCACCTCAAGAAAAAGAAAAGTCACAAATACACAACCTACCTCAATATTTAAAACAACTGAGAAAGAACAACTAAAGCCAAAAGTGAGCAGAAGAATGGAAATAATCAAAAGTCAAGCCAAAATAAATGAAATAGAAAGCAAAAAGACATTCCAGAAGATCAATGAAACCAAAAGTTGGTTCTTTGAGGAAATTGACAAAGCATTTGCTAGACTCACAAAGGAAAAAAGAGAGAAAACTCTCAAAGCTAGAATCAGAAATGAAATGGGAAAAGTTACAAAAGATACCACAGAAACTCAGAGCATTATAAAAGATGACTATGTATAGCTCTATGCCAATAAAGTGTAAAACCTTGAGGACATGGACAGGTTTTTAGCAAAATATGTTCTACCAAGACTGAACCTAGAATAACTGGAAAACCTTAACAGAACAATCACAAGCAAAGAAATTGAAGAGATAATCAAAAGTCTCTTTAAAAATAAAAGCCCAGTACCAAATGACTTTTCTAATGAGTTTTACCAAAGTTTCAAAGAATAAATACCTATTCTTCTCAAACTCTTCCAAAATATTGAAGAACAGGGAACACTCCCAAATACTTTTTACGAGGCTAACATCACACTGATACCAAAAACTGATACAGCTGTCACCAAGAAAGAAAATTACAGACCAATATCTTTAAAAACATAGATGCAAAGTTCCTCAACAAAATATTAGCAAACCAAATTCAATATAGCATTAAAAAGATCTTCTATTATGAACAAGTGGGATTTATCCCAGAAATGCAAGAATGGTTCAACATATGTAAATCTATTAATACAATACACTACATCAATAAGAGCAAGGAGAAAACCACAAGATCGTATCAATAAATGCAGAAAAAGCTTTTGACAAGATACAGCACCCATTTATGATTAAAAAATACATTATAAAATGAGAATAGATGGTGATACTGCAACATAATAAAGGCCATATGCTAAAAAACCCACAGCTAACATCATAGTCAATGGCAAAAAATTTGAAAGCCTTTCCTCTTAGGTCAGGAACAAGGCAAGGTTGTCCGCTCTCATCACTGTTATTTAATATTGTACTGGAGGTCTAAACCAGAGCAATTAGACAAGAAAAGGAAATAAAAAGAATCCATATTGCAAAGGAGGAAGTAAAACGATCAATACTTGCTGATAACATGATTATAATCATTGAAATCCTAAAAACTCTATCAAAAAACTTCTAGAAATCATCGATGAATACAGTAAAGTGGCAGACTACACAATCAGTGCACAAAAATCTGTTGCATTTTTATAAGCAAACAATACACTAGAAGAAAACAAAATCACAAAGATCACACCACTTAAAATCGAAGTTAAAAGAATGAAGTACCTGGGCACACATTTAACAAAGGAAGTAATAGAACCATACAATGAAAATTACAACTTTTTCTTAAAAGAAAAAAATAGAGATGAACACAAAGAAATGGAAAGATATCCCCTGCTCAGGACTAGGAAGAATCAACATCAATAAAATGGCCATCTTACCCAAAGCAATATGTAAGTCTAATGCAATTCCCATAAAAATCCCATGGGCTTATTTCCAAAGAAATCATACAAAAAAATCTTAAAATTTGTATGGAACAAAGAAGACAGCTAATAGCCAAAGCAATTTTTAGAAAAAAGAATGAATCTGGAGAGGATTACGCTCCCAGACACTGAGCCACATTAAAAAGCAATAATCATCAAACCAGTATGGTACTGGCATAATAACAGAGACACAGATCAGTGGACTAGAACTGAATCACCAGAAACTGACTCATAAACATATAGTCAGTTAATCTATGACAAAGGAGTCAAAAGCATACAATGGAGAAAGAAAGCCTCTTTAATAAATGGTGTTGGGAGAACTGTACAGCCACATGCAAAAGAATGAAGCCAGACCACTCTCTAACACCATTCACAAAAATTAACTGAAAATGGTCTAGAGATATGGACATAAGACTGGAAACCATAAAGTTCTTGGAAGACAACATAGGAAAGACTTTCCATGACATTAGCTGTAGAGAGATCTTTGGGGACTGAACTCCGCCATCAAGGGAAACAAAAAGAAAAATAAACAACTGGGACTACATCAAACTAAAAGCCTTCTTTACAATGAAGGAAAACATCACCAAAACCAAAAGACAATCTACTGACTGGGAGATGATATTTACATTTCATATTTCTGACAAGGGCGTAATAGCTAAAATATACAAAGAACTCATAAAACTCAATAACAGAAAACCAGGCAATCCAATCAAAAACTGGAAAGAGGAATTGGAGAGACATTTTTCTGAAACGGATCTACAGATGGCCAACAAGCACATGAAAGATGTTCATTCTTGCTGGCTCTCAGGGAAATGCAAATCGAAACAACAATGAGACATCACAATGAGATACCACCTTACACCTGAGAGACTATTATCCAAGTATGGAAATGAAGAACAGTTTGGAGATTCCTCCAAAAATTGAAGATGAAAATCCCATATAATCCCACCATTCCACTTCTGGATATTTATCCAAAAGATACAAAAACACTCATCTGCAGAGACTTATGCACCCCCATGTTTACTGCAGCTCTATTCACAGTAGCTAAGACCTGGAAACTATTTAAGTGTCCAACATCAAATAAGTGGATAAAGAAGATGTGTTACCTATACACAATGGAACACTACACAGCCCTTAGAAGAGAGGAAACCCTGTCATCTGAGTCAACATGGATGGATCTAGAGGGGATGATGCTCAGTGAAACAAGTCAAAAGAAGAAAGATAGATCCAGATGACCTCACTCATAGATGGAATGTGAAGAGACAAAACAAAAGACCAGATGTAACAAAACTGACAGTTGAACACTTGTGATAGAACCGAGGTGACCAATAGGAAATGGGACGGGATGGGTGGGTAGCCCACTGGGCAATGGTGAAGAACACGGGGTGTTTTGATTGAGGGCAGGGTGTACTGATATATATCTACAATTAAATGTGTGTGTATATGTAATGCATATGTATATATATATATGTATATATATATATATATAAAACAACCAAAAAATACAAAAAAATAACAGATACAGAGACATGAGACTATTTATTTAGAAGAGAGAAAACAAGATATTCAAACAGTAAACCTGTTCAAAGCTAACAGGAAAGGAATCCCAGAGTGAATTCCATCTGTTTTCTGCCGGCACCTGCTATTTATTTACTTTTCAGCTTCATCAGTCAAGTCAAATTGTTACTTTTTTTTTTAGAAACTCAAACATAAAGAGACAAGAAACGGCTGTAGAGAGGAGGAAGAGAGAAGAATAAAGCAATGAGAGCCAACGTTATAGAGTTCTTGTTATGTCTGAGGCAGTGTCTTAGGAGTCTTGCACGAGTTAAAGCACTTACTACTTACAGCAATTCTATCAGAGGGTTCCTCTCGTCACCCCTATTTTATATGTAAAGACTGAGGTGTGGAGATTTGGAGTGATGTGCCCAAGATATGACAGCTGAGAAGGGAGAGAGTCCGCATCTAACCCAGCTAACCTCATTCCAGAGGCTGACCCTTTATGTCCCTCCTATGCAGCCTCCAAAGTGAGTTAGTATGGAAAGGAGACAGGAGGAGGAGAGGGAGGAAAAGGAAGATCAACTTTCCATGTAGTCGAGAGGATCTTTATACGTGGAATGAGAAGCAGTCTGATTTGAGAGCAGTTCAGCTTGGAACTCATCCCTGACTCTCTTATGTGCAGATGCCATTTGTTTCGTGAACTTTTGAGTTTCGCTAAGTCTTCTGGAAACTGTTTCCTTATTTGTAAGATCCTGCAGCTTTCTAACTCATGTCTGTGGTTTACATAAAAATAGGATAAGTCTCACCTGACTATTGTAAAAATTGATTCACGCAATTTAGTTAAAGTTATTAGTAGATGCTAACCAGTTAATAAATGATATTATCATGAAAATTATGATATTACTGGAAAGAAAATCAAGAAATTCTTCATGAAAGAAGTGATAGCTCAGCAGCTTCCAGTAGAGGAGAAAGTTATCATTGGTAGAAACCAGATTGATTGGATGTTTTAGGATAAAAGGGAGTACATGGGCAAGGCTTAACAAAAGAAAGCACAAAGTTGATGCTCTGAATTCATTATTTCAAGAATCAGGAAAGCATGCAGTACATTTTACAAACAAGTTGCTCTAAAACGTGTTGAAAGGAACTTGAGGTGGCAGACCTTCATCCATCGGGGAACCTTTCCTATGTGAGAAGCAGTCTCAAGGGGTCTCCCCGCTAGAGGCTGTAGTCAGCAAGACACAAACAGAACACACATCTGTCTCCATGGCGTTGACGAAGAGCGTTCAGGGAGGCCCTCTCCTCTCAGAAACAGTTGATGTCTCCCTTGATTTTTCTACTGAAGCTCTTGGAGGAGCCCCTGAATAAAGCCATTATGGCATTGAACTCCAAATCCGTCCCAGTCATGCATCTCTTAGGAATGTTTTGGTTAAGGAGGACCCATGGTGGTCCCAACAGCATCTGTCATGCAACCTCGGTGTGTAGGTGTTCAGCCCCCGAGGTGTATGTGATTACTCTGTTAACGTCCTCACAAAGGTGAAATTGTCTAACGACGAGTTTCTCAGAACACTTCCTCATCATTAAATGGCAGGTGATTGAACTGAGAGCAGGTCTAGAGGTGGTTGAGGCTCCTCAGGAGTACTGGCTTCTGCATCACTCTTTTTTCTTCCCAAGCCCTGAGGCCTGAAAAGGGTGCATAATCCTCCCCCACGGACCTGACCTGCAATGATGAGGTAGAGACAAGATAACCACAGAGGACAATCTCGCTTAAAAGGAGAGAAATGAAAATCCCAGAGCTGTCGTAACACGGGCTAAATAGTCTCAGGATGCCCTACTGTAGAGCAGGTGATGTTTCTTGAATAGGACCTGGATCTCCTCCCCAGGAGTAGTGGCTCCCAAGTTCATCACTCTTTGCTCTTGACTCTTTCCACTGGAATCTTGACTCTACCCTTGGATGGAAGAAAAAGCCTTTATTTACCATTAATTAAATTTCTTAGACCTTTTCCTGCCTGTAGGAAGTTGGAGGCTGAGCGGTCTCTTAGAAACAAAAGCAATCGGTACTCCTTTTTAATGCAAGCTGATGATCTATTGTTGACACAACTCACTTAAAAATCATTGTGGGTTTTCTACCTATCAGTGTAGGAACGTAGAAGCCATGTCCATTCATTTGACAGAAGGAACTGTTACCATTCTGTGGATATGCCTCTAACTACTTTGGGCGTGAATTGACTATTAAACTGTTGTGAAATAAAAAGAACCTTAATATTTGGAGAAGTCCTGTCTGAGAGTGTCTGTCCACTTGATAGAACTTTCTTTAAACCACACATTTGATAACTTCTGGCTCCTTTATGCATGATTTATAATTTTAGCTAAGACCAGATTTTGGCCAAAAGTGAATATTCAGGGTTTTTCACATAGCATTTTGGTACAGAATGAGAATGGTTTAGCATTTTATTCATTTTTAAGCATCTTGGTCTATTTATTCTAGTTATGACTATTTTCTGTATATTTGGCTTAAAAAAAATTCCTCAACCAGAATTGCTCAAAAATAATATCCGATTATAATACCTCCATGATCATAGTATAAATCCTAACTCAGCCCCACAATTACATTTGTGAAATAGGATGATAATTTTCATTTTGCAGTTAAGAAAAAAAGAAGGCTCAGAGAGGTTAATTTTCATTCCAAAATTACACCATTATTAGCATAACTGGCATTTAAACTTCAATTTGTCAACTTCAAAGCTAGAAAATTGACCATTTCACTCCACTGTGTTTCATCATCATAATCTTGCCCTCCGGCATTACACTTTACAGTTTACCAAGCATGATCTCATTTGATCTCATTTAAATCAGGCCTGTGAGACTGGAAAAGAAGAAATCTCTGTCCTGGCCAAACGGAAGTCTAAACTAAAATATAAAACCCCCTCTTCCTTCATCTTTAGGAATAGCATACACATAAATATCAAAACTTCCCCTCGTCTCATGCCTAAAAGAGTGGTTTTGCTTAACCATTTTCAAACCACCAGCCTAGAGTTCCTGATAAAGCCAAGTGTAAATGCTTAGCCACAGTTTAATGTCTTTGCCCACGTTTCTTTGCTTTCATTGGGTTTGGTCCATTGTGCAATGAGAGAAGTAGGTCTGCGGCTGGGGACGGCTGTCCACTGAACCTCTGTGCAGATCAGGTGCTCACCGTGAGTCTCTGGCATAGAGTGTGGGTGTTTGCCTGATCCCTGGGGCTTCGGAGGACGGGGGTCGCCCAGGTGGAGGAGCAGTTGGGCTTAATCCACATGCCTCCCAAGGTCCCAGGTTTGTGTCCAGGGGTCAGGGGAGAACCACAATGAACAACTGAATAAAACGAAGTGTTCCTCCTCCTCTCTCTTCTTGCCTGCTTGCCTCTGCTGGCTCCCATTCCTGCCTGCACCTCTCCTTTAAAAAACACAGAAACAACAACGACAGGAAAAAAAAAAGGTCGGCTATGAACATTTTTTAAAACTTTACAAACAATATAAAATGCTGAACTTGGACTCTGTGCATCTGCTGATCATGCCACATTGTGAGCTGCCACCTAGGGGCACTGCATGCCAGCCAGCACCTCAGAGTGGGCAGCTGAGCCCTGTGCTCTGTGGAGCAGCAGCGTTTGTTTGTGGAAGTGATTGCTTGTTGATCTCAGCTTCCCTTCTTGTTTTGTCATTGTGAATGGGAAGGGGAAAAATGCAGGTGCCACCACGCGCCCCGAAAGAAGCAGTATAATAAGCTTAATACAATCAAGGGAAAGATGGAAATCACTCTGGCATAAAGCTCGGGATACCTGTGAGCTTCAAATGCAGGTGGCTTTGAATTTCGGCTCCACCACACACTGGCTAGATGACCTTAGGCTAAATGCTTTTCCATCATCTCTAAAATGGGGATTCCAGTACTCTTCCTCTCCTATAGGTTGTATGAGGATTAAATGATGCAATCACGGAAGATATGGCGTAGAGACCCTATAAAGCAGTGGTTTTCAAAATGAGGTTTTCTGACCAGATGTATCAGCCCAGGGGGGAACTTGTTTGAAATGCAAATTGTACAGCCCTCCATCCAGACTCCAAACTCTGGGGGCCCCCCAGGAACCTGGGGGTCACCAAGCCCTGCAGGTGATGGTGTCAGAGAAGAGCGGGCCCAGAAGTGATAGGATCGAGTTTTACATTCCAGTTCTGTCCTTCCTCGTGATGTAATTGGTGCTTTCATTTTCTCATCTACAAATTTAGAACTCCGGAATCTTTATTCTGGAGGGGTAATGAAAATTAAAAAAAAACGTATCTGTCTGATGGGAAGTCTTCAATACATGCTACCTGGCTCTAATGCCAGTTTTAGTACTTCTGGCTTTAATTGCACATAATCTATTTGGCTTTATAATTAATCATGAGGGAAAATCAAAATTAAAAGGCATGCATGCAATATTAAAAATATATCATGGATGAGTGTTTCCTAAAATGAGAGACAAATATGGTTTCTTTTCTAGCGATTTGGAAAGGAATCTCCCCAACAATATGGCAGCTTGTCATGTGCTCTCAGTATTTTGACCACCATGCACTTTTTAAGGATTATATCATTTCAAAATGTCCCTCATCGCCTCATTGGCCTGGAGCTGGATTCTCTCATCAGGGACTCCCAGGTCTGCCAAGAAGTTAGGGAAAGATGAACAGAGGAAGAAGGGACATGTGTGGGCCCTGAAGGACAGTCCTTCTCAGTTCAGCACTGGCATTTGCTTTGGCCAGAGGCCCGCTCCAAGCTGGACCACTGGGATGGGGCCCCCTGTCCCATCCCTCCAGTACAGCCTGAGCAGATGTGACCAGCAGGCTCTCTCATGGCCTATGTACCTGCCAGCAGGCGGGCCGAGCAAGGAGCCAAAAATACAGGAAATAGGGGAGCAAGGAACTGTGGACCGTGCCAGAGGAAGCCATGAAGACTTGGCTATGTCAGGTGGGATCGGGTGGACACAGAGCAGAAGTGAACCCCACGCCTGGCGAGGAAGAGAGAATGCACCATGGATGGTGCATTTGTGCTCCTGGTCACTTTTTGGGGGCCAGGTTCTGGATAACGGTCCTCTGGACAACTCCATCTGAAAAATAAAGTGAGCATTACCATTAAAAGTCAGGATTTTAATGATTTGTCTGTTAAGTCAGAAACTACCTACATTGTCTAAGAAATGCCCTCCACCGTGATGCTAACTCTTCTGCCACCACCAGTCACAGCCCCCACCCCAGGGCTGGTGCACAGCTCTCTGACCCCACTTGCAGTCAACATGGCGGCACTGGCACCTCCCCACGCTCGACTCCAGGGCTGAGCTCTGCTTGGCTGTGTTCTCAGAGGCTGTCTCCCTCTCCACCGCAGACCGGTAATAGCCCTGGTCATGGAGGCCCCAAACTTCACCCACAGAATCTAAGGGCCCTTCTGATTCCCTAGCGTTTCCTAAGTTGCTAACCTTCCAGAAATAAAGGTGGTCTCATCCTCCCACCCCCTTCTGCTGCCTTCTTGCTTTCTCCCTTCATTCTCCTCTAAGTTGAATTTTTGAGAGAATAAACATGCTTTGGACTCAGCATGTTGAACTTCATCATATCAGGCAACAGCTCTGACTCTGTTTCCTCATCTGTAATGAGGATATCGGCATACAGCTCACAGAATCATTGGGAAGATTAAACAAGAAAATTATCTTATGTGCTTCACACAGGGCCTGGTCCATTTTAAATGCTCAGCAAGCCAGCTAGTTTTATCATAAGCATCCTTGCATCATCATCATGTGTTTATACAATTACTTGTCGACATAGCTGCTTATTTGAAATTTGTAGGCCTACAAAATTGCATGCTCCCTGAGGGCAGGTGTCTGCTCGCTCCATGGTACAGAGAATGAGCTGAAAAAATACTGTGCAGGTGGATGTTGGAGGGTAGAAGCTGGACAAAGACTTTGTAAGTGTGGGGGGTGTGTGTGTGTGTGTGTTTTCTTCGGTCCCAGAGAGCTTGCTCTCTCCTCTGCCGCACATGTACCTGGGCCGCACACTCGGAGCTAATCAACTGAAAGAGCTCCAGGGGGACTCTTCAATGCCACTCTCTTTTAGTCCCTTCCCCAAGCCGCCTGGCCTGCTTGCTCTCGTGCCCAGGGAGCCACAAGATCAGAGTCGGACATTTATTACAGGTGCTTACAAACTGGTGTGAAAGATGGTGAGTGAAGACTGAGGAGAATAAATAACCAGCCTATCCATAGTTAAGACTTAGAGAAAAAAACACACACAACAGAGAAAGAAGGCCATTGACATGATATTTTGCATCCCAGCTCTTCAAGAAATAGACATCTAGAAATGCTCATTTTGCCACAGGCATATTATCGATCTGTTCATAAGTATGCACTAAGAATGCACTGTGTGGGAAAAAAAAAGATAATAATAATGCAGGTCTTTGTGAGTAAGAGAACAGAAGAAATGGACTAGAAAAATAACAATTATGATACAATATGGTGGCAGTGACTACATGGGAAGCAGCAGACTGTAAGAGGTGCCATCTTTAGCTGGCTGAAGTCAGGGCAGCTTTTCCAGAGGGAGTGGCCCCTGAGGCAAATTCCCTAGGAGAGCTAGTGTTCAGATGAATGGAGGCATTGTGAATGCGTGGAGGGTAAATCCAACATGTTCAGGGAGAGTACTGATAATGACCACATACTGTGCTAGAAATACTCTAGCTCATACTGCAGTACTCCCTACATGCCAGGTCCTGTTCAAAGCATTTTACATATTGAAAATCCTTCAGGACTAGAACAGAGGGTTCCAGGAGCTGATAGGAGTTGGGAGAGAAGTTTGGAAATTCCAGATATCGATGGTTGTATTAGCAGCTTGGGGGCTGGGGTTTGACTATGGGGTGATGGATAGTTCTAGAAGGGCATGATTGTATCTTGTCCAAGCACATGTTTTAGAATCATTATCACAGCACATGGCGGTGGGTTGGATGAGCTTCAGGCTGGAGGTAGGGAGAGCAGTGAACAGAATACAATAGGAGTCAACCAGGTGAGATATCAGAGCACCTGAGTCAGGGCGCAGCCCTAGGAGAAGTCAATATTGATTTGCTAAGGACCATGCAGCTAGGTTCACAGCCTCTACTGTGTTTCCAGCTTTGCTGAAGTATCCTTAATACACAAAAAACCTTCCATATTCAATGTCAACATTTCGATGACTTTGGACATAGGCATACTCTCTAAGTCTACAGTCTTTACTCCCTTCCCTACATCACAGTCTCTCATGTATCAGAAGATCTGAGTATCCCTGACCCCACCCAATGACCTTCTCCAACTGGATTATCAGATATACCCCTTTTTCCTCTGGTCTTCAATTCCCTCTTATGTTAAGTGAAGCTAATAAGTTCTACATACATACTTTGGTACTTTACAATAATAACCTGTGGTCTAAACGGGAAGGCTTTATTATGTAGATATAGGAGAGGAGGATGAGGAGGATGAAGAGGGCCAGACCACACTTTCAGAAACCATTTCCTAGCTTTTCATGGGCACTACCCATTCATTTAATCCCTCAATACCTTGTCCTGACTCCATTTCTCTTTCTAGAAAGAATTAACTTCTCTCTCTTCTCTTGTCCCATTAAAATTGTACTCAGAAACTCAACCCTTACATCAAACAGATTGGAGTCCTTAAATGATTAATTCTAGGTAGGTGGTTATTGATGTTTAGTTCAGGACCTGAACTCCCCCAATGTCCAGGGAATTATGAGGACAGTTTTAAATATACACACCCTGATGTTTAGACTTGAAGACCGGAGCATTTTTGTTGCTGCATTATTTAATTATTCAGAATAAAAGTTGCTAGCTACGGGGAATGGCTGCTCGCAACATATAATTTGCCTTCCAAACAAGCTCATTTGGGCTTTGACATTTGACCAAGAAAGGTCTGGGAAGATGAGCTATTCAGAAAGGGTGTCTCTGCATCTGACACCGCCTGAACTTTGGTAGGTTGCTTTTTACAATCGCCAGACCATCAAAGGTGAAACTTGTTTAAATTCTCCCTTTACTAACAAAGAGAGAAAACAAAATGCCACGCTGCCTTAACCTGTTGTCCTCTGCCACTTGCACTGGCTGGTCACTCAGGCAATTCTCCGCATTTGCACAAGAGACTGACAAGTTGGCAAAGTTAATCACCCAGCCCCCTGCCCACACTTCTCTGCATCCTTGCAGACCCCTGCCCACACTTCTCTGCATCCTTGCCTCTCTTCAGAAGTCCCGAGATCTCCTGCTCTATTGAAATATGCTCCATATTGATATTCTCTTTCATCGAAACTCACCCGCCTTCCATTCCTTCTGTTTCCAAATATCCTTGGGTTTGTTTGGCACCGTGCTCAGAGCTGGACACTGGTCCCACAGCATTCTGTTCAAGGTATTGGGAGATCTAGCCGCGATTAAAACAGGCAAGGCCATTGCTCTCACAACAGATAAATCAAGAAAACTAAATATGTAGCTTCAAACTACCTAAGTAGGAAACAAACATTACCATAAATGAGAAGAAGATAGGACACCCAACTTACATGGGTACGAGGAAGCTGAGGGAGGTGTCTGAGTCTGAGGGAGTGAGAGCCTGAGTGTGCAGAGGAGGAGGTGAGGAACTTCGTGGGGCGCCAAGGAGAGAAGTGAGGTTAGACAGGCCAACAGGGGCTGGCCATGCGACACCCTGTTCGACGGTAGTCATCAGCCCTCCTGTTCAGTGGTGGGGACCTTTCACATCTGTCGATACCATGTCCTTACCCCAATCAATTCACTTTGAATCTCAGAGATTCTGCGCACGCATCAGTGTGTACAGTTTTCCAGGTGATGCAGTTGTGCAGCCAAGGCTGAGAACACCTGCTGTAGAGTCTCTATGAATTGAGGGACACCTTGTGTTTCATCACGGTCATGCCTATCCATTTCATAACATCCTGAGCTATCCCACTCCATCCTCTTCCTCTCGCACACCAAGCACTTTCCACCTCTTAATGTCTACTTCCCCTTCCCCATGAGAATCAGGGATGTTTTCAGCTGCAAGTAAAATCAAAAACTCAGAGTAAGAATCGCCTACATAGAGGCTGCTGGTTTTCATACCACAAGCCTTAATGTGGGTGTAAGTTGATTTTGATTTAGAGGCTCAGTATTATCAGAGCTTTCAAGTCATCCTTCAAGGCAGGAGGTAGAGAAGAAAGATGGACTGAAGATCACTTTCAAAAGAAAACAAGAGTCTTCCCAGAAGCTGTGCTCTGTGTTCCTTTGTATCTCACTGGTCCGCCTTAACTGCAAGAAGACTTAGAGAAAAGGGTGGGTTTGAAATGACTGACTTAGATCAACCATGGTCCATCCCTTGGGCTTGGCGTTAACGTTCTAGTCTAAGGAATAAGCAGGTGGGTAGATACTGTTGTCTAACAGCGTCCATCACACATACCCTTGTTCTGCTCAGTGAACCCCTCCTAACCCTCAACAAAGGAACATTTTGGTGCAGAGAAGAAGTATACTCAAGGGGATTCATGCTCAAGATTATGAGAGGTAAAGAAATTCTCTTCCCTCCAGCTTATACTCAGGTTTAAGTGGGAGAATTTTTGTAAGTTGTATGAATGGTAAGGGGCACAGAACCCAGGGCACAAGTTTGTATCTTTGTGAAATATCATCTCTCAGGTTCCGACTAGGTTTCTGAATTAGAGGTATTCTATAAAACTAAAGGACTTCAGAGAAGTGAGAGGACAGTTGGGGAGGGGAGGGGAAATCTCTTGGATGACCTTAGAAGATGTGGGATTGCACAGGTTTTCTTAAGGAGACAGAAGGAGAAAATGCTCCAGGCTCCATGTTGTATTATAACATACCCCATGTCAATATTCCCATGAATTTCTGGAAGAGAATGAGTCCAGAGATGATCCAAAGCTCTGCCAGAATCAGGGGTTAACATCGCTCTTAATAAGTTTAAGCTTCCTCTGTGATCAGTGCACACGCACGCTCACACATTCACACACATACCACACACACTCACACCACACACACTCACACACCACACACATACACACTCACACACTCATACACTGTGACACACACCACACACACAGACTCACACCACACACATACACACACAGTGTGACACACACACCACACACTCACACATTCACACACACCACACACATACACACTCACACTCACACACTGTGACACACACCACACATACCACACACAGACACACTCACACACACACTGTGACACACACACCACACACACACACATACACCCCCCACACACACACACACACACACACATGTACATGTATCTCCCAGGAAGGGACTGCTTCCCCCAAGCGAGTCTTTCTATAGCATGTCGTCGTATTCGGACTCTATCTCCATAAGTTCCCAGAATTTTCAAAACACCAATTTTTTTCTGCTGTGAGCAGTGGAAGAGACAATGGTCTTGGTCTGTTGTTAGACACTGTGTCCCCGCCCCTGCCCCCGGGAAACGGCAATGCTTTGCTGCTCAGAAATGCGAGTGGTGAAGTTAATCAAAGCCCGTTTACCTTCAGCTCCTGATGGCGACTCTCTAGTGAACACAAGCCCATTCCATCCTTGGATAATCTATGATAATAATTATCATCGCACACAACTCTCACCAGGTCATTAAAACCTAAAGAGGTAGGTTTCGTTACTGACCCCATTTTTCAGATGACAAAGTCGAGGCAGAGAAGTTCGGCAGTTCTAACCAGAGTGGTCAGGACTGAAAAACAGTCTTTCTCCGGGGTCTGTGTTCTTAACTGGCTACTTTCTTCCACAGCTCATTTCAGTAAGCTCCTCTAATAAGGAATTTCTCCCTCACAATTGCTTGGAATCTGCATTCTGGGACCCAGTCAAAACCCAAAGCTATTGCAACCCAACTATCCTGTCCGCCATGTAGTCAGAGGTGAATGAAGGCAGCCACAGACAATCATGGATGTCTGAAGAACCGGTTCTTGCCTCTCCTTCCTTCCTGCTCTTTTCCTCACTTCTCCTCTGCTTATCCTGCCTCTGACTGCGATGCTGGCCCAAGCGTGCATGTGGAATTGGATGAATTGGCTCATTACCGTTTTAACCCACTAGGCTTTTCAAGGGTAAAGATTGTCTGACTTTCCCACCTTGACCTCAAAATGGATCTCCCGGGTGCTTGGGTTAATTTTCTGGAACCAGGTCAAGCACCCATAAGCACAAGTTCTGTGTCAGCTCTGCTCCGGCCCCTCGGAAGGAGGTACCATCTGCCTTCCACGTGAGCTTTCGTTAGCATCAGTGCTTATTTTCGAAGCTGGTGTTTACTGAGTCTTGTCTTTGCAGAGAGCACCGTGATAAGCACTTGAGCTGTTTTGTCTCAGTCCACTGCCCTCCGCCCCCTGGAGGAAACATTATGAGGACTCTAGTGCACAGACAAGGGAATTGAGTCCCAACAAGTGTCAAGCACTTGCACAGGGTGGCACAACCATCAGTGGACAGAGAGGACCCCAAACCAAATCCGAGTGACACCACAGTTCTCTCTTCTAGGGCTTCCTGGAACAAGCCCATGTCCTCTGCAGATGCCAGCCCTTCAAACATCAGTGGACAGCTCGTAGATTTCCCCTTCTCCTCTGGTTTCAATAACCACAAGTCTCACCTTGACTCTTCTCCTGCCCTGACTTCACCTTCGTCTCCTCCTCATCTTTATCTCTCTTCAGCATGTCCCCTGTTAATCCACTTTTAGAGTCTGTGCTAGACCTGCATCCAGGACGCCAGGTGTGGTCTGATGAGCACAGTGTATACAGCTGGCCTATTGGCCCTTATGGTCTATTTGGGCAATGAAGTCACACCTTATTTTAGCACCCTCGAGGACCCCAGTCAACAAAAAGTTTCCAGAGGGAAATTGCTTTTGAATGTGTCTACTGTTAGCTGTGAAAATGGACAAAGTGAACAGAAGCTGAGGAGATAGCAGGAGAAACAGTGGCTGGGGAGAGAAGCATAGTAGAAGACTCTTGGGTGATGGGTGGTGGGTGTTACTGGCTGTGGCCACATCGGCTCATGGGTAAGACATGTCCCCAGATGCCCAGGACTCAGTTTTCCCCTGGAAATTCCCCAGGTGCGAAGCCATCTTCAGGCCAGAGATGCACTTACCTCTGTGTTCTGCTCAGCAGTGACTGGTTTTGATCCTGGGCCCCCTTGGTCCTTGTGATCCTGTGCCATAATGGAATCAAATTAAAGGCCCATTTACCAGCTTTATTGCCGATTATTTATAATACTCTGGTTCCAAAGTACTTCTTTATAGAGTGGTTAAGCAGCCATTGCTGGATAGAGCTGCCATAAATGCCTTCACATGCACAGCGCATTATGTCCCCTAGTCACAGCAAAGAGGGAAAAGATTATTCTCAATTATTTCATATAGTCTATTTTATTGTTTTATTGTAATAAACTGCCATACCTTACACCACTTGAAAATCAATAGTTTGCATTAAAAATAATGAAACACCACTATTAATCTTGCTTCGCATTTCTATTACTTTCTGATAGTGAATCTGTAATATAGAGAGGGTAATAATTATTCACTTCCAATCAATAGGAGCACTTTCAAATGTTCCTGTGTGTCCCACTGCTATTGCCTCAGTGGGAGCTGATGACAATGGGGGCATAGATTAAAAGACTCCTGGCAGGCATGACGTCCTCCCTGCCCGCCCTGCACCTGTCGCCCAGCTCCCTGGCTCTCCAAGAGCCCTTTTTAATTCCTTGAGACAGTAGGATGGAATCAGATGCCTGAACTTCCACTGCTCACCTGTGTCAGGTGGACAACCTTGGGTACGTTATTTAATGACTCCTAGCCTCAGTCTTCTCATCTATGAAAAGGGAATGATCATGTCCACCAGGCTGGATTATTGTAAATATTATGTGTAAAACTCCACAGGACATACTTATCACTGTGTCAGATGTGTGTGCGACACAGGAGAAATGATAGCGATGATGATTATGTTATGTACACTTGGACTTGATGAATGACTTGGTAAATAGCTGTTGTTTCCAAAAAGCAAAAGCAGGGAGAATGGCTGGTCCCATCTCTCTCCTTTTGTTCCTTCCTTTCACCCAGCAGAGGACAACACAGCTGGGCTGTGAGCTGGTCGCAGCATCTGAGCTCAAACATCAGAGGGAAATTGAACCAGCCATTTGTGAGGAGGCCTTTTAACTCTCAACCCTGCGCTCTGCAGCAAAGTCTCTGTGGAGAAAGCACTGGCGTGAAGACGTGGTTTTGTCAGTAAATGCTCTTTGATCCACACTCAAGTCAAACAGAAGGAGAATGGAGAGATGGTGAGTGCTTCAGTCATAATTGATGGCCCGGCTTTCTTTCTCAGTTTAATTCCACAACTGTTTATCGAACAGCTAACGTGCTGGAAGAAAGGCTCAGTGCTGAAGGGTAAAGAGATTCAAAGAGGAATATAGCATAATATTTGCTGTTTAAATACCTTAAAATCTAGGCAAAGAGACACATGTCACCTAAATAACGTGAGTCTAAAGTGCAGAAAGACAGATTGATTCTCTCGAGGCAGGAGAGGTTATTTCAATGAACACCTGAACGAGGAAACCTTCGTTGAGGAAAATGAGTATTTCAGGAGATGGGACAACAAAGACAAATGCCAAAAGGTAGGCATACATATCTCTCAACTAGGAAAAAAAATCCTCTTGACTCCCTGCTGCCCACCACACAGTCCAGAACTCTGTGTTCTCTCAGCTCCAGTAATTCCATTTTTTCACTATATTATTCTATCCACCCTAGCCTCCTCCTAAAACTATACCATAAAAATATTTGTACCTTTTTTAACCCCGTATCTTTTGTTTCATGCCTCTCTAAACACTTGCTGTCTCTTGAATTCAAATTGATTTATTCTAGAAGATTCAGTGCAAATATCACCTCCTCCAGGAAGCCTTCCTTGATACTCTCAGATGCTATCGCACTGTGTCACAGCTCTCATTTGCACGTCTAACGTTGTGTTCCTCAGACAAATGGATGCATTTTTGATGTGGATCAATGGAATCATTTATAAGACATTCAGAAAATGACAAGTCTGGAGATAATCAAATCAGGACACAGTGAGCTGGGCTTTGATGGCAGCCTACAGCATGTAGATTTTATTTTGTATAATGAGGCAAGGAGAACTTTGAAGCAGCTGTAAATAACCAGTTTCATCCTCTGAAAAGATTCAAGTAAAACGGTGTATAGAAAAAAGTAGCTAGAGGAGAAACCAGAGGAAAGGAGACAACTTTAGTTAGTTACTTTAAAGGAACAGAGCAGGCAGGAATGAATGCAAGCAGAAGCAGGCTGGTAGGAAGAGAGGCGAGGAAGAAGCTGTTTTTATTGGGTTGTTCATTCTGGCTGTTCCCGCCGGCAGTGGGACACAAACCCAGGACCTGGAGATACATGTGGACTGTGCTCAATCCATACTCCACCAGGGGGGCCAGAGAGACCATGTGAGATGATGTGTGACCAAAATGAAGTCTCTGACAAGGAGAGGAGAGGAAATTGGAGAATAATTTAGGGGAAGAACACAGAATTTGGCAGCAAGATGACTGAGAAACAGAGAATATAGCCCAGGCTAGAGTCATTGAGTTGTATACAAAACTTTCATGATTTCTTCTAGTCTCTCCCTTTATTGCAACCAGATCAGTCAGTTAATCAAACTTGCAACTTCCCCTTCCCTCTCCTATCAGGAACTCCAAGACTTTGTACTCAAGGCATTGGTCTAGGAACCAGCCGCTCAGCACCAGGGGCCAAACAGAAATGCAGATTATCAGACCCTGCTCTAGAGCTCAGAATCATTGTCTGCATTTTAACAAGCCCCTAGGTAACCCCGATGCCCATGAAAGTTAGAGAAGTACTACTCTAGGAATTGGTCACTTTGGCACAAGACAACTAGCCAGAAGGCAGGACTCTCACCTGGAGAACTTATTAAAATTCCAATTCTCCAGTCTGCATCCCAGACCAATTAAACTGAAATCTGTGGGAGTAGGATCCAGGCAAAGGTGTGTTTAAAGCTTCCCAGGTGCGTCTAATATGTAGCAAAGTTAAAATGCGCTGGGAAAAAGGAAAGATTTAGATTTAGACTTCAAGGGAGTAGTAATCTCCTCTTGTCCTCCTCCACCTGTCTTTAAGCTGTTCATTCTAAGCCAGAAGTCCCAGTCCAGGATAACAGAAAGACAGAATTTGAGTTTCTGGCACAGGTCCTGCCAAAAATAAAGCAGACATTTGATTTCTCATTTGCTGTCATTGTTTATGTGTTTATTGCTCCTGGGAATTCTTGCATGGAAAAGGCAGGATTTAGGTGGTCTCTGGGTCTTCTTGCCAAACACCACTTAATAATGCCTCAGGACCTGGCCAGGAGAAAGGTGAAGCTTCGACTTCCATGCCAGTGAGGACAGAAATGCCACCACCTACACGGGAGGACACAAGACCTCTGAGATTAAGGAGAACGCTCTAAATGAGTCCGCTCTTTGTCCTCATTCATTGTGGGCACATGAAATATTCTCCACGGATCATTCCACACTGTTGAGCTCACTGGTTGAGTTTCCCCCTCCTCAATATTACAGATGAAGTTATCTGAGCAGAGGTTGGATTCAGTTCATATTTCAAACAATGAAACAGTAATGAAAAAAAAAAAAATAAGCAAGCCCAGAACATTAATTTTCTGTGATGATATCATCAAGAAAGGAGGGAAAATCTCATTCGATGATGTTGGCTTTACTGTACTCACACAGGGCAAGCATTTATCTGAGTCAGGGGCTGCAGCTGGTGCTCATAAACCACAGTAATAATGGAGGCCAGACTGAATTATCTCCACCCGCGATTAAAGATCCAAGAAGATTTCTTTTTAATAAACCCAACCCAGTCTTGGGGTTTTTGTTGTTTTTTTTTTGTTTTGGGGTTTTTGGTTTTTTTTTTTTTGGTCAGACATGGTTCAGGTTAAGCTTTCTGGTTACTTAGAGAGATTGAAAACTCAAGGCCTTTTCAACCAAGTAGCCCAGCCAGAGAGAGAGCTGCAGACTGGTCAAATGTATTTGGGGGTGGTGGGTAGTGGGTGGGAGTGGTTAAAGAGCAGTCTGCTAGGCAGACCTTTCCAAGGGGAGTCAGGGGAAGGGACGTGGGCTCTGGTGACTGGAAATAGTGTTTTCAAGGATAATCGTAATGGTAATGTCAGCTGTCACTCTGAATGCATTACCTGTCCAGGATGGCGTTCCGTGTTCTAAATCATTTCTTTGGCTTATTTAATTCTCTGATTTAAATAATAACCGTGCAGGACAGGTATTAGCTCATATTTAGAAGTGGTCTAAGGAAGGGAGCTATTCAGTTATTTGCTGGAGACGTTTATGGAGCTAGAGTGTAAATCTATTTTACTCTGAGAACTTATGGCTCTTTTCACAGTACATTGTTCCTTCCAATTAACGTAATGACTCAGCATTGGTGTGGCCGTGGGATAGATGTTCTCACGTGGCTCTTTGTGACTCTGACTCTGAGGCACTCGCCTGGAAAAAAAAAAAAAAAGAAGTATTTCTTCCCACATACAAGTTTTATGAACCTTCAGGAAGTTTCCTGAGCCCCTAAATCCATATAAAAGTTGTCTGTTGCAAAGCCCATCCCCAAAGACAAAGTAATGAATAGAGGTAAAAAGGAAAGAGGCCAAAACAAGAAAAAGTAGTAACTAGTTTACAAGAAACATCTTAGACTTGCTTGTTTAGAGCAACTTCTGGAAGTTGGTTCTCTTAAAATTAAAATTAATTAACATGTAATATGCATAGATTTGCATAACTCCCCATTAATGTTTAAAAAAAAACATTATCAGTCAATCCTATTTGGTAAAAACTTCATGCACACTGCTGCTGAGCCTCTGGCCTGCGGTGCCTGTGAAGTGACCGGGGCCACACTGACATGCGCACAGGTCATCTCCTGCCCATACGATCATGCGGTTACCACGCTCTCCACTGGAGAGGATATGCTTTATCACGGTGGACTGGTTTTCTTTTTCATGGATGCTCACTGAAGATAAGACCATTTAAAATGCGCTGGTGTCCCAGGCCCACTATTTCTCCAGGCTCTCTTGTGAACCGCTGGGGGAGGATGTCTACCTAAAATCCAGGCCTCCTGATTTTAATTATGCATGAATTTGTTCGTTCAAAAATCACTGCTGAGAGTTTTTTTTTTTTTTTTTTAAGGAAAGGTGCAGGTGGAAATTAAGACAAGCAAAGGCAAGCAGAAGAAAGAAGAGAGGGAAACATTTCACTTTTTTTCATTTAGTTGCTCACCTTGTTTTTTGCTACTGGTCCAGGGTTGCAAAACCCTGTCCCTGGGATATATGTGGACTGCGCCAGCCAGAGGCAGTGAACATAAACACTAACCCATCTGGGCACATCAGGGGATTTTAACTATAATAGGCATAAAGAAGAAAAATGTTTGTTTCGAATTTTGGAATCACACTTTTGGGGGTATTTGGATTTCTGACTTTGGTCTGGCTTGAGTTTATCAAAAGATATCCATGCGCTGAACTGACAAGTGAATTGAGTTCCAATTTTGTGTTTGGTACTATGGAGCAGGCGTAGACCAGGAGCCTTGGGTGTCTTTAGGTGGAATTTAGGAGAGCACTAGATTAGAGGTCAGAGCACCTAAATGTCATCAACAACCCAAGTGCAGGGAGGACCACCTCTTACAACACATTCTTCAAGGACCTGGCACTATGCTGTGCTAAGTGATTTTACAGACCTTGTTTCATTTATTACCAATAACACGCTCCCTCACATCTTCCAAGGTATTTCATATCCTATTTGTAGGAAAAGTATTAAGTTGCTACATCTGAAGAGACAAGAAATCTGATCATAGCCTCTTAGAGCTAAAGGGCTTTTAGAGATCATTTATCTCTATTCCCTTCTGGTGCAAAAATGGGTAGACTGAGTTCAAGACAGAGCAGTGACTTGTGCAGAGATCTATACCCAGTTAGCCACAAAGTTGGAAGTAAAATCCAAGCTTTAATGATGCATGAATTCACTCATTCACACAGGTATTGTGCCCTTACTTACCTTATAGACATCCTGTAGTGATGAGTGATGCAGGCACATGGAATTATATTATAGAGGCAGAGCCAGACATTCCCCAGCCACACAAATCATCAGTTATGAAGAAGCTACCTGTGACAATCTCTACTCCAATAGTTCTTAGAGCAGCAAGGACAGATAGTGTCCTCTCAATACCAAAAGCCCTTAGTTGAGCATTTCCCAAAGTCTATTTCACTATCAGTCAAAATAAATTGCTCCCTGGTGCAATATGCTTGGAGATCCATCAGAGGAACCCTGTCTTCAGAGACCCCTGGTGCCTAGGTGCTGAGAAGTCTTTCAGTTAAAAATTCTGCTCAACTTTCTTTCACACTAAACCTTCCCTCTTACTTGACCTTGAAACACCTTTTCCCACAGAACATGCATAGCTATCCAGAACTCTGTCATCCAGATACCTGAGTAGCTTTCTGTTCGGTCCGAGGGCTGAAGAATCAGTGGAAAAGTCAAGAAACAGAGGTAAAGTTGTAACTCCAGAGTCTTTCATTTTCAGAGCAATGAGGTATAACACTTCCTTTCACCACAATCGTAAAGCGGCCCCCTCTCTTCCATCTACAAAAATTCACGTTTTCTTCAAAATATCTTCCAATTCTTCCTTTTTCCCTTTGGAAACTCCTACCAAGGACTCTAATCCTTCTCTCAGAAGCATTTGGACAAAGTCCATGTATGGACCACTTCATCTGTTGTCAAATTTCTGATTCTTCCTGCCTCCCCAGGAGCCTCCAACCTTCTGTTTTAGCCAATACAGACGTTCCTGTGAACAGTAATCGAGGTCCCTAGAAGCCCACTTCATCCACTCACTAAAATGTTCCTCTAGCAAGTACCTGTCTCCCTGGATTGAGCCCCCTGGACATAGTAGGTCTGTAACTTCCTGACCCTTGCTCCCTAGAAGGGCCCCATGAAGGAAAATGACATTTTTGAAGAATCCATTGAAGAATATGGACTTTAATGTTAGACAAATCATAACTCTTTTTGACCCCTGAAAACAGATCCTAGGTTTTACATGGTCTGCACCTTAGCCACTTTAGCCACTGAGCCACTGAGGTGTGCCCACACATCATAATCTTCATCTTGATCTTGCTACTTGTATAGCCCTAGACAAATTGCTTCATCTCATGTTCCTCAGTTCCCTCATTGTAAAATGGGTATTATAATCACACTTCAACTAAAAGTTAATATTAAAATGAGTCCATGCAAATTAAGTGATTAGCAAAATACCACGCACATCAGAGATGTCCAGTCAATAGTAATTACAATGGCATCTTCCAAATGACCCCGCTTCCTGGCATTCGAATATTTATGTAATCCTCTTTCCTAGTGACTTGCTTCTAGCCAGTCAACTATGATAGGATATAATCTTATGGTTCGGTTGTGACGTCCATCTTGCTGGACTTTCTGTGATCTTCTTAGCTGATGCCCATTGATGAACCAGATGCTCTTTTGGAGAGGTTCATGCAGCAAGGAACTGAAGGTGGATTCAGGCCAACAGCCAACGAGAAGCTGAGGCCTCCAGTTCAACAGCCACTGAAGAGCCAAATCCTATCAATAACCACTGAGTGATCTTGGAAGAGGATTCTTTCCCAGTCCCACCTAATGAGAGTCCAGTCCCAGCCAGGCTGATGGCAGCCTATGTGAGACTTTGAAGCAGACCCCATCAGGTCATGTCCTGATTCCTGACCCTCAGAAAATAGGAAATAATAAATGTGTGTTGTTTTAGGCCACTCCATTTCAGCATAATTTGCTATGCACCAACAGATAATGAGTATAGTAACACTGGAGCTACTAATGACCATTTCTTCTGCTACTATTAACCATAGAGAGTGAACGCCTCTCCCCAGGGTTTCAGGACATAATTGAAGAGTCACCATCCATAATCCCCACATTACCACCAGATCTTCTGTTTGTCTTCAATTCATTCAAGATTTAAACAGTTGTTTTCACTCTTAATATATACACAATTCTTTCAGAAAGTTTAACCATATTGACCGGTTAAATTCATTCATCTCCCTCACCCCAAATATTGAAGTCAAATGGTCATTGTAGGACCCATGTCTTATTCATTTCTAGGCATCCTTCCCCCCTAACATGTTACTGCTCTTTCTACTCAAGCAGAAGTATCTTGGAAATGATGCCAATCTGCACTTGAAACTGGCTTTGGTGCTATGACCAGAGATAGCCTATCGCCTTCTCCTATGAAACAGGGATAGTTTCCTTATAATGAGAAAATATTTAGTCTGTGTCAACTAATGTTCCTTTCATTTCACATCTCCCTTCTGCATGAATGACAGTATCATGGAACTCTATGGATCTTAATCTGCCATGGGAAATGACACTGAGAAATAAGGAAACTATATCGAAAGTGAACAAGGACAATAACTGGCTCTAATAACTGGCATCGTTATGTTAGCCTGGGACTTCACGGCCATGGGATTCCACATGCATATCTGTGAATTCTTTTCCTCAAGGGAAAATATAACCAACTCTTCCTTCCTCTGAGGGTCTGAAATGGCCACACACTGAAGAAAACATGCCCAGCTTCTACAGGATTTCATGGACTCCAATCGAGTGACAGTAGAAGATGGAGCCAGAACCAGAACTTCGGGACATTGGGTCCAGTGAATGCACCTGCTCAGTCAATAACAGTGCCCAGGAGCCTCAAGGAAAGCTGGTAAACTGCTGGCAGGAGAAGCCCAGTTACTTGGGGATTTCCAAAGCCAGGTAAGCCTTCCCAGCATGGTATGATCATCGTGAGTGGTCTTGTTTTCTGGACAAAGAGAATGGCAGGAGCTAGGCTGCATTGTGTAAATTCTAACCTCAGTCCGCAGACAAATCACCTGATTATCTTATTAAATGCAGATTCTGATTCAGTAGGTCAGGAGTGGGCCAGAGATACCTGCATCCCTGCAAGGTGTGTGTGCTTTCCGGTGACGCCGAGGAGCTGGTCCATGGACCACGCTTTGAGTAGCACGTGCATGGACTTTGCACTCAGGCAGACATGGGTTTGAGATCTAGCTCCATCATGTATTAGTCACTCAGGCAAGTCACTGGATTACTCTGAAGCTCTTTCCTCACCTCGAAAATGATTTTCGTGATCTCCAAGGACTGGTGTGAGAATCAAAGAGAGAAAAAAAAAAGATATCTGTAAATACTAGCAAAGTGTTCTAGCATGAGATGTTGTAGGGAGAGGACAGTGTTACCACCCCTCTTTGCTTCCAGCCCTGCCAGACCCTTTTGTCGCCATCTGGTTGGTTACTCTGCGGGACACTGACCTGGCCATGCTCATGTTCAGGGTTACTGCCTGCTTCCACAAGGCACAATTTACCTCCTTGGAGAAGGATAAACCAAGTCTGCATGTCTACCCATTTCATGTGTGTGCCTTCAGCTGAGTGAATCATTCACTTTGTAACCTTCTCTGGAGATGCAGGCACCTCAGATTTAAGGAAAGGACTTACCAGGTCATCTTAGACCTGTAAGCTCCCTAAGCTTCATGATCCAAGCAGGTTTATTCTGGAGATCCTCAATGGAGGCTGCTGGGTAGTGGGTCATCTATTTTGTCTCCCACAGGAATATTTCCCCTTATGTACACTCATTGAAGAGCCACCAGGGCATATGAGCAGCTGGCTAAGCTTTCAAAATGTATTCAGCCCCTGATCTGATACATTACAGTTTTGTAAAAACCTCGCTCTGATCCCTTAATTGTAGTGGCCATCATTCCATTACTGCCACCAGTCCCGCTGTCATCATCATCATCTTCAATGGCAGCAGCAGCCACAGCAAGACACAAACCCAATTTTGTCCAATTCGATTTGAATTGAATTTACTGAGTGTCTGCAGTGCACCATATGGTGTGGTCCTATCCTCTGCTTTTGTGTTGTTGTTTTGGACCAGAGCCGTTTGAATGAGCTGAATACACTGGCCATGCTGGTCTGAGCAATGGGAACAAGGAGATATCAGGGAGTGTTTCACTTCAGGACTGGAGCACACCTGGCCTCCCATGGTCACGCCCATTCACCATCCAGCCTCTGGAAGTAACGGGGGGAAAGCACAGCTGTGTATCTCGGGGAGGTCTCCCCTGGCTCAGGTCCGGGGTGAGGGAAGAGGGAGGGTGGCGGCCATGGATGCAGGCAGCACCAAGAGATCCGCTCACACTACTGACGGGATTCTTATCTCGCTGGGACATTATCTGAAATTAAAATCATACCTGACATATGAGGCCCTGGAAGGAACGCATCGTGCTTTGCTCACCTGAGATTATCTCTTCTAGTTCCTGTGCAATAAGAAGGACTGACAGAATGCTCGAGTGCCTCCCTTTTCTTTTGGGCAAGAAAGTAGTCTTCCTCTAGGCCATGGCTTTGGGGGGACATTCATCTCAGAGCAGTTCTACTGGAGAGAATGTGAAACACAGGCTGGTTTGGGAGAGTGATCTTGTCTGTGTCTGTCCCCAGAGTAAGTGTCAATGCTTCTGTCCCTAAGCCTAGGGACTAGCAGGGTGCCTTACTGGGGTTGGGGGACTTCTCTATGGCAATATCTACTTATTTATATTCACTTTTCTTTTTCACGCGTGCAAAAACCTGTAATACAGACAGAACTACTCATCCCATTTTATAGATCAGAATACTGCATCTTGGATGATACCAGGACTTTTAAACATGCACAGACTTTGGATTCTTACTCATGTCCTTTAAGCCTGTTGCAAGACCCCCCCGCCCCCCCACCCTTTTTTAACCAAATAATAAATGTTTTCGTTTCTGCGTACCATAATGTCTCTGTGACTGCTATTCACCTCCGTCATTACAGCATGAAAGCAGCCAAGCACAATGCATAAGCAAGTGAATGTTGCTGGGTTCCAATAATGCTCCACTGCGTTTGTTTTACAAAATAGGCAGCCAGCTCAAGGCCATAGTTTTGTAATCTGTGTTCTAGAATGTTCTCAGGGCTCCCACCCCTGATACCTGGTGTTAAGCTAGGTGAACAGGCAGATAAACATTGGTGACCTGAGTTCCCCTTCCATCCAATAAATACTTTGTGACCCACACCTGGAGTTCGGTTTCATACTGTGCTATTTCTGTGTCTGATACGGCCCACATCGGTCATGGGCTGTGTCCTGTCTTTTCATTTGGGCATGTACATCGTGGTAGAAAACAGCTCACCTGATTTTTACTTCGCTTCAGGAGATGGCCCATTATTTAACTTTAGGATTCTTTCTATAAATAGAGAATTTGAAGTCTATTGAATTAAATTGGGATCTAATCTTCAATCACAGTTTTGGAAAAATATAGACATGCTCTCTTCTACCGAGAAGCTTTCCTATCGACCTTCTGTAAAAGCAAAGAGCAAAATATTAAGCCGTAACTCAGGGAAGGCATTTCTTCCACGGGCTGAGATAATGGGACTCAGGTACTTCCTTTCCAGTGGAGACTGGAGATGAGTGGATAGTTAGCATGTCTCTTAGATTTCCTCTATCACACATCGGATATCGTAAACGAAACTCTGAGAAGCTCCGGCTCTCATTGGATTTACAATGAAATCCTCTAACAAGGACTCACAGTGCAGATAATCTGTATCTTGGGTTAAACCGAAACGCACAGATTTTGACCACTATGTGATACAGAGAGGTAAAGGTGCTATTCTTCTGGGAACACTTAGAACTGATCATTTATTATCTTCCCAGAGAAACAGCCAAACCATTTCAGTATCAATATGGTCAGGTGATTATCCCCTTGTGGGATGTCTGGCTTGCAGTTGGCAGAGTCCATCCTTAGTAGAAACTAGTGGGTGCTAACATCAAGGAAGAGTGAAGGTATGAAAGCTGAATAGAAAGGCCAATGAAGACATAGAAGAAGGTTTGAGAAACTGCCCAGAGTTAATTTTATCATTTATGCTTAATTTCAGTGGTATGGTGCAAAGATAGACCAGCTCATCTAAGGGCCAGTAAAGAAAGAAAATGATCTTGTTTAGCTAAAGATAAGTACATAGTTAAGGCTCTTAATTAGTAAAACAACAATGAAATGATTTTAAAACCACTGGTGAAAGTGTAACACAAGAGCATCATGGAAGACTACTTTAGCTAACTTCCCTGTAAAAGACAATGCTAAGATTAGGTATCAGTCATTCATTCAGAGTCATGCATGCATGTTTGTATTCATTTATGCATGCAAACATTCATCTATTCCTGGATTTATTTGCATAGTAGGCTCCCAAGATATATCTGGATGCATAAGTACATGAATTTATTCACTCATTCGTGCACAAAGTCACTTACTCGTGTGTCCACTCAACCTGGATTCGTTTATGGGTTCCTGGAAGTATCCATTAATGTGTTCAACAAATCGTCATTTAAAACTTACCACACACTATTTCAAGTCTTAATTTTTTGAGACCCCTCCATACTACTTCTTTGCACAATGGCTATGCCAGATTATATTCCATATGACCAAGCCATTCCACGTTGGGGGATTTATCTGTAGGATGCAAAAATATGAAAAACTACAAGCACCCCGATATTCATCGTAATATTATTTATAATAGCCAAAATATGGACACGGTCCATTAATGAATGAAAGGATAAAGAAGATGTGATATATATATATATATGTATATATATGAGTTACATATAATCATGAAAAATGATGAACTCTTGTCATCTGTGACAATATCAACAGACCCAGAGGATAAAATAGTACATGAAAAAAAACTGACAGAGAAAGACAAATTTCATATGATTTCTCTCATATGTGGAGTATAAAGAAACAAAGCACACAAACAAATAAAACCAAAACAAACTCTTAAATACAAAATACACTAGTAGCTC
Source organism: Solenodon paradoxus (assembly GCA_004363575.1). Classification (NCBI taxonomy): domain Eukaryota; kingdom Metazoa; phylum Chordata; class Mammalia; order Eulipotyphla; family Solenodontidae; genus Solenodon; species Solenodon paradoxus. Next base: position 111,569 of record RJWH01002667.1, read on the forward strand.
CCACAGAAGGAAGGGCTCGGAATGAGTGAAACAGGAAAAAGCAGTCAAGAGCAGTGCGATGCACCAAAACGAGATTTTGGATGGTGATCATGATGTACTGTTTGCAGATGTAGAATTATAATGCTGTACCCCTGAAACTGGCATAATGCTGTACACCAATGTCACCTTAGTAAAAATGTAGCTGAAAGTATTTACCGTGTGACGTGCACTGGGTTAAGCCATGTGTGGAATGAAGGCGAGTCTCCGCCTTCGTGGGATGCACACTGAAGAGGGGAGAAAGGAAAAAACAAGATGAGCATTGAAACAACTGAATATTAGCTCAATTAAAAATGTGTTGCAAGGAAAGGATTGCAGGAGCAGGGACAACTTACCTCCATTTGAGATAGAGAATTTAGGAGAAGGTGACCTCGAGGCTGAAGCATGATGCGTAGACAAAATGAGAACAGGATCATCTAGGCCCAGGGAACCGTATGCAGACAGACATGTCAGGACAATAGGGTGGACATGGAAAAGAAGGTAGGAACACAGGAGACTGAGCGCTATGATAAGGAGTTGAGACTACATCCTGTAGGGAGTAGTGACCTGCTGGACAGTCTTAGAGAGAAATGGTACCTCAGAAATGCGCTGAGGGGGTTTCCTTTGGTTGTCATTCATTGATGGCCACGGAGAAGAGCTAAGAAGTTGTTATGAGGAAAGACAGTGAGGAGTAGACCTGGAGTTATGGAAGAAAAGGGGGAGACTGTGTAAGAGAGAGAAATTTGGAAGACGCTTGACAAGACTTGAAAAACTGGTCTCAGAAATAGAGGGGGAAGAACCAGTATTTCTGAGTTTCCAATGTGGAGGGACCTTTTGAAGGTGATGAGGGAGAAAGAAGAGGGTCTGGGCTGACAAGGAAGATGAGGAGTCAGCATGACCTGGATTTGCTGTGATGCTTATAATGTGGACAACTGACCTTGGGCTCTGCATGAGCCTGAACATCAGGGAGCCCCCACCTACCGGTCAACTTCAACTCTCACCCCAAGAAGTGTGGACTCCAGCACACAATCCAGAAAGGCCGCTGGTCCCTCAAAGGAGAGAGACAAGGCTGGGTTGGGGCTTGGGGGAGACCTGCTCACAAAGTGACTTCTCTAGTTTGTCTATTTCCAGCACATGTTCTCAACCTTGGCCTGAGCTAATGAACCTCAGAGAGCAAAGCTGTCTTTTGTTTGTTTGTCATTTTGAGGTTTTCCGGTTGATTAAGATTTATGCCAGCAGGAGAGCATAAAATCACCAGCAATTCTTCCTTTGAGGATCACAGGGCACTTCCATCCCCTCCTGACAAAATGCTGAACATAATCTAAAAACGCTGTCCCATCCACTTTAGATGAGAGAAACTGTTAAAAGGATTTATTTCATCTTCCTTTTCCATTTGAATTGCTATTTTTCCCCTCCTCTTATCATTTTCTGCTTTGTTTCACACCCCCGTGTAAACCAGGTTTTTTTTCTAAAGAGCCAAAATTGAATTTCTAGTTACAGACAAAAACTACAAATGAATCTCATTCTGAATGAGGCCAAAGAAGCGGGAAGAGCTCCCGGGTGGCTGAGACTTGGAGGTTTACTTTCCCTTTTTCCACGGACCGTTTTTATGGTCCCCACCGATGCCTCACTGGCGTCCTGGAAAGCCCAGATCTTGCTGGGAAATGAATGCAGCCATCTCGGCTTCAGTCTTCCTGGGGAGCAGAAGGATCTAAGCTGTCACAGATCCAGAACTGGGCTCCCCCTGAAGAGGATTTCTTATGAAAGATTAAGTGGTACCACTATGTTCACAAGACTCCTGGCTCTGGAGTCATTTTGAGCAAACAAGAAAATGGCAGCCGTTTCTGTTTCCAACCTGCAAACTCCCTGAGTCTTTCCCCATCCCAGGTGGCACAGAGCTCTTGAATTTGTTCAGCTGTTGTATCTGGGGAGCCGAGAGACAGGTCAAACGGACCACAGGTTTCTCCACAGTGAGCAGGAAGGGGATGGGAGCCAAAGAGAGAGCTGGTTGGAAAGCTGCTGTTTGGGGGACGCTTCTCAGGCGCCTGCTTAGCCCCTCGGCTGTGTGGTCGACCCTCAGCCTTGGCCGGCATGGCAACACTGCCCTCTGCTGGAGCTGCGCCGTCATCACGCCCCACCGGCGCTCCGAGGGCCAAAGACAATGGCTGGTAACATGGTGGGAAGAAAGACTGGGCAGCTAAGCGGCCTTGAGAGTCAGGTCTGCGTGGCTAGAGCGTCAAGAGCCCGCATCACTGATCTCAGCCTCGACCCAGGGGTTTGGAATCAGACGGCTCCGCCATGCCTTTGCTCTGTGTCCCTGAGTGTTCTCACCTTTCAGAGATTCAGAACAGAGCAAGTCTATTCTGTTGTAGGATGTGGTGAATCTGAAATGGAGAGTTTCGCTCTAACAAGAGACTGTATATGCCCGCCTGCCCAGGATGGCCCCAGAGTAGGTCTGTGGTCCTGATTAGCTGTCAATCACACCCTTTTTATTCTTCCATAAATGATCTGGTCTGTCTTTCCACTGCACCAGCCACTTCCCCAGATGTAGCAACCATGCCGTGAACCCTAGTTTCTCCCTCCTGGATTGGACGGATGGGCTTCTACTGGGAGGGCGTATGTCCATTTTTTTAAGGAATGAGTGACGTTGTTTCTTCTTTCCCCCACCCCCCTTGCTTTTTATTCTATGGGACAAGCTGGACACCAGCTTTCCCGCACTCCACAAAGAAAGCAGTTCTGCAGTATCAGGAAAAGCCAGTAGAGATGGAGCTGGAAGACACAGACAGACAAAGCAGGCTGACCATTTCCAGGGAAATCCTATGAAAGCCTTCCCCATGTCCGCTGCCTCTCAAAGAAAGCATGCTTTTCCTTCTTCCTAGTACTCCAGCGAGGTCCACTGCAGCAAAGGGCATGAAAACGTCAATAGAAACAGCTATCCAAGGTTGAAAATAGATCTCTAAGAAAGACGTTGCCCCATGGCAGCCTGTATAGGCATGTAACTGTTTAATATGCATCTGTTTTTCCCAAGCCTGAGGAATGTGGGGAATGATCTGAATGTCTACCGCCAAGAGACAGATCAAATCAGCGACAATGGCCAAATTTTGTCGCATCAACATCTCTGATGGGGAGCTGGCACCCATGTCCTGATAGCTGCTGATCTGCTTGTCTATTTACATAAATTTGCATTGGTGTGATGTTAAAAAACAAATGCTGATATTAAGAAAAGTGGTTTCCCCCAGACTAAGGCATCTCAACAGAGCACAGCAGTGATGAGCCAGGCTTTGGACCTAGGCCCATGACCTTCTATCACTGTGACCTTGAATGAGTTGTAACCTTGTACTGTGTTTCCTTATCTAGAAATGAGGAGAGTAATAACACCACCTACGTGCGTCATGAAATGAGTGACTGTACACCAAGAATTTAGAGCATCCCCTGGTCTAGTCAATGCGTAAATATTAGCACCTGTTATTATCCCAGGGTCTGTCCCTTGTCTCCAGTGTCAGCCTTTGTAACAAGGCTTTGCTTTCTTCCTTCTGCAAATCATAAAAGTTAGAAATTTGGAGCTGAGAAGTTTCTCAAAACATCTAATCAGTCGTTTTCCAACTTTTATTTTATTGCTTTTAAAATAACCAGGGAACACTTTTGGAAAATGAAAGCTTACATGGAAACCCAGCTTGGGGGTCCATGGAGCGTTGTGGATAAGAAAATGGGCCGAGCAGACAGACAGGTCTGATTTTCAGTTCCAGCAAAGGTGCTTGTTAGCCGGGTGACTCAGGGCCAATGCTGTGCCGGGATTTCAAGTCTCTGTTTCACAAAGTATAAACCAGCACTAGTCACGACATATTTCACCAGCTTGTTACACAGCGAAATGACTTCATACCTATGGAGCGTTCAGTGCCATGGCTGCCTCATAATAAAGGGCCCAATAATTATTTTGACTCCTGAGATTTAAATGTGTGAAACAGATGCCCATAGAGCCACTCAGGTGAAAACTAGGACCACAGAGAGCATTCTGGGGGAGCCCTGTGATTTGGCAGAGTGCAAGTTAAAAGCTGGAGGCCGAGTAGGCAAGCAGGTGGGAAGGGAGAGGAGGAGGAGGAGGAGGAAGCTTTTCATTTTATTTATTTGTATTTAGTTGTTCACACTGGTTGTTCCCCAAGGACCCAGGACACGAACCCGGGTCTTGGGATGTAGGTGGACTGTGTGCCTCTGGGGGCCACTTAAAAGTTCTGGATTTAAACCAACACCCGGGAACCAAGTTTGGGAAAGCTCCCATCCCCGAAAGCATTTCCTGTCCCTAGCCAGGTTTCAGGTTCTGCCGCTGCCTCTTATGGAGCTGGGAGCCTGCCCTTCTCCCTTGCCCTTAAAACAGCAGCTCTGAGACAGCCTCTTTGGTCTAAACACTTGTTCCAGGCCCTATTCACCCAGCAAGAGTGTGCGGCATCTCCTCTCCTGCTGTCGACTCCCAACGGGACACAAGTGTCCCAAACTTGCACTTCTAACGTCTCCGGCTCCCTGCCTGAGGCCTCCACAGCTCCCAGCCAGAGAAGCGGTGTGTCATTCCGTTAAAAACAAAAACACGCCCATCATCCCTCCCAGGGCTCTGTCCAGGAAAGCAGCAAGGCTGGCACCAAGAAGCATTGCGAGCAGCCTGGGAAGCTGGCCTCGCAGCCCGTTGTCATCGCCTCTGCTGAGCTGCATCTCAGGGAGCCAGCCATCCCCATCTTGGCTGGGTGGCAGCTGAGATGAGACCTGAACTATGTTAGCAGGTGGTGGGAGGAAGGTTCCGGAAGAGAAAGACAGTGCTGGAGCCAAGGTCACTTCGCTGGAGGACACAGGTCAGATTCATAGCCCCAGTGAGCTAGTCCAAGCTCCTCATGTCACAGAGACCCCCAAATGGAGAGTTACTTATCCAAACTCACTTCACTGAGAGTGGGAGAAACAAGAAAAGAGTTGAGAACCCCTGTCTGTCATCATTACCATGGCTGCTACTGCTGCGGCTGTGACATCTGTGGGCCGCTCCCAGCGCGGTCCTACTGCCCGTGTTGGTGACCTCATTCAGTCCTCATGACGAGGGAGGCGCTATTATTCTTCCCTCTTTACAGACGAGGAAACAAGCTTGGAGAGCTCAAGAGACGTGCCTAAGCTCCCAAGCTAGGACGTGATGAAGACGTAATGCAATAAATTAACTTGAGTCCAGAACCTGGTATCTCCAATATCGAATCCCACAGTTTGGGTACAAGAGAAGGTTTGTCCATTTGCCTAGGACTGTGCTGGAATTGCCTCGGCCATGTCTTGTCTGCTCTTGAGTCCTCAGTGCTAACCAGCTGAGCAGGTACAGGAACCCCGGGTACCCCTGCTGAGGTCAGGTCGACGACCTTGACTGCTGCTCCAGGAGGACCTGTTTTATGTCTCTGGATGAGGGTACGAGCGACTGCCTTCATCGGACAGGACAACATATTCGGACCATTTGGGGATACAATCTCTCTTCTTTCTCCCATCAGACACTGTCTACATCTCTGACTTATTCCCAGGCTAGAGAGACACAGTGAACATTAGGGCTGAGCTGGAAGTTAATGAAGCTGTGACAACAGTCTCAGTTCCACTGTGTGACTTTGGAGAAGTCATCCACCTTTGCTGGATCCTGATTTACTCAACTGGAAGGAAAGCAGATGGTTTAAAGGACCCCAGCCAACAAGAGCATTATTCAGGCCTGTGAAGAGTCAGGTTTCTCACCCTCAGCATATCGGTCAACTTGAGAGGGAACTTCTCCATGGCGGGCATCTGTCCTGTGCGTTGAAGTCTAGCAACATCCTCGGCCTCTGCTCATCAGTTGCCAGTAGTGCTTTTCCAGTCGTGACAAATGAAAATGCCTCCAGACACTGTCAAATGTCTCCTGGGAAGGGGAGGAGCCAAACTTCGGTGTGAAGTAACCCAGGACCTATCTCAATATTCTCATGTGGGTCCCTGGTCTTCTCTAAGCCTGATCCCTCACCTGTAGAAGGGACCTTGTTCCATTTGTCTGGGATGACTGGGTCCTGCACCCACTCCCATTATGGTCCCTTCCTCCCTTCCCATGGGTAGAGACAGGGTGAGTCGAGAGAATTGATGCTCAGTGCTTTGATGCAGGTGTGTAACTGTCCGAATTCATTACCCGGAGAGAGTACAATGTTCACCTGATTTGTAAAACCTCACGATCATGTTTGCAACTCAAGGAAAACCATATCAACCCCATCTCAAACCTACCACCATCTCTGCTGCCTACACTTCAAGTTCCTTATTGTCATATTCAGGGCTTTCCTGATCTGACCCCTAATTCCCGTTCTTCAGTTCTCCCTCCACATCCCCTTTGGCTTTGCAAAACTGGTAGCTCTGAAGAGAGAAGAGACCAAAGACCCTTCTCTCTATCATGCAAATAATTCTACCTTCATTGACCAAATCTGAGCTTACATGTCACCTCCTCCAGGAAGTCGTCCAAAACATCCTGTGAATACTATGCCCTCTAGGTCCTTCTTGGATGCGCAGTGGCTGCCAGAGTAAGATAGACACAGAGGTCACATCTCTAGTGGTTCCATGAGGGGTGATAATCTAGAACAAATTACAAAGACACCCATGCAATCTATTTCTTCCTCCACTTGTCTCATTCTGTTGCCCTGTCTCTTCCTTCTCAAAAAAGCAAGGGCCTACGGGGGAGCTGAGGGCTGGTATCCAAGTGAGGGAGGGTCAACTGCAGTGCCTAAGCACCATCATGCCGTTACTGTGACAAGTTGAGCACCCAGTGATGCTGACAGGTGTTTGAGTGGCCCGATCAGAAACAACAAGGGAGACAACAGAAGAGCCAACGTGTGACAACAGCTGGGACCCTACATTTGGCTCGAGCAGGATAAAGGCCCAGTTCTGGGCCGCGTTCCAGGCAGTTAAAGGAAATATCAATGTCTATTTGCCAACTAATTACAGAATATCATTCAAACATCACCCGGCCAGAACCTGTGCTCTGGTCCTCGCAGGGCCCCAGCGAGGAAAGCCTTGTCTCCCTCTCCTCATTAACCCACTAATAGCTGATGAATGTCTTATAATGTCTCTTGGCAGACACTTGGCTATGATGGGACTTGCTTTCTTAAGGTGTTCTCATCTGCCATGTCCATGTCCATGTATTTCCTCTTCGTCTGATGTTTTGACTCAAATTTTCCAACTTCATGCTTTTTCCTGCATCCTTCCTGGTGTCAGAGAGCCTGAAACCCAACTTCAAATCTTGCTTCTGCCATTTCTTCTTGGGGTCACCTAGGACAGCTTCTCTGAAGCTCATGGTTTCCATGCCCATTGTGTCTTATCAGTCAGATCTTACCCCACATTTAGGAGATATAGAAGCTCTTTTGTGCATTTTAAAGTGCATTTCAAGTGTTAAAACAATTACACAAATGTTAATGTTAATCATGAGCGTTTCTTCATGCAGACCTTTTCAGTGCCTTTAAGCTAGAAATACTACCTGACCCACGGAAGCTTGTATTTTCCCTCAGGTATTTCTGCCTATGGTATCCTGGAGCTAGTGTAGCAGGAAATAAGAATTGAGAATTGCTGAGCCACACTACTATAGGGAAGCCAAAAGAAAATTCTGCTATCCCTGAGATAGTAAAATTCATGTTTCATAGGGACTCTGAAGGTTGGGTGGAGGTTGCCATTTTGTAAAAGATATTAACAGGTGTAAAGGAAAGATCTCTCCCTGAAAAGCCTTCTCGTTGCCTTGTTGGGAAGATCTAATCTCCTTATTTTATCAATGGAGAAAGAAAGTTGAAACTAATACCACGCCTGCGTTTACTCTGCCTTTCCAGTGACCTCATGAGCTTGAGGCCCCTGCCCAGTCCTTCATCTCTCTAGCCGAGGACATTTACTGTGTTACTGGCATCATGTGGACAGTCACTCGGTCTTCCTGGGTTTCTTGTATGTATGCAAGAAGCATACCAGTCATTACTACATTTCTCTTTGTTTTTTTCTGTTATCAATCTGACTAATGTTTATTTGCATATTTGCCCATCTAGAAGAACCTAGAGAGAGACAAAAAACTTTCCCCTGCACCCCAAGCCAACCTCCTATTAGGAGAAGTGTCAGGAGTGCTTCATAACTGGTCATATCAAGGAGGGAAATCTCAGTAAGTAGGGTGAACAGTCACATCACTTCCTTTTTTCTAGCCTCTGTAGTTATGTTCCTTGTATGTTTCGTTTCTTCCTGCCCTTTCTTTCTCCTTCCAATCACCCGCTAACTTGCCAGAAATCCAACTTTTCATGTTCCTCCACAAATCCAAATCTACTGAATCAGAAATTCAAGGACCACTCTGAGCTCAGCAATTTGTGTTTTAACAGGCCCTCGAAAGTAATTCTGATACTCACATCTCCTTTAAAATCACTGATTAAGTCATTAATGGTGCCGGCTTTCCATTCCAAATGTCTCGGTGCAGACAATAAACTATGTGATCACTCTACATAGAGCTAGGTTGGCTAAAATCTTTTATCAAACAATTTCATTCTTTTTGAAATACCAGCTGCATGCCTGTGCCCACACAAATGGCCGGTCCCCTCCTGTCCCTGGACAGGGTGCCCTGGACAATCCAGCTACTGAAGAATGAGTGTCGGGCACAGCATAGCATGCAGATTGGTGCTTGGATACTCTGGGTAGTTTCCTTCTGAAGGATCAGTGCCCTTATTATGACAATTAATTATGATGACTGTTTCAAGTGCTTAGCACAGAACCTGCTATAGAAGAATTCAATAAATAATAGCTGTTTGTGTGTTCATTGTCTGCTCTGACCGACACCGTCTCTAGGGTCAGAAACTGTAATGAGTGCTGGACATTGACAAGGGAAGAAAACAGACATGGCCTCTCCCCTCACAGAGCTTATTTGGAATCTAATTGGAGATACCAACTACCAACAATTATGATCCCAAGTGACAGGCACTGTGACTGGACGCACGGGAGTGATGTAGCCACAGAGCGAGGGGTCAGCCCACCAGGCATGACAGAGGTGGGCGGCCACAGGGGTGGCGAGGAGGCAGTGTCCACGAGAAATTGCACGTGGGCACGCCCAAGAGATGAGAACATAGGACACATTGGAGAAGCCACGCTGTTCCGTTGGAAGTTTCTAGTCGCGGTGGGGAGAAATGTGGAAGAATAAGGATGAAAAAAGATGAGTCGGATTGTCTCGGGGGCCTAGTCATCATAGTTCATTGAACCCTGTTGGAAAATTGTTTGGAGGACGATGGGCAGCCTTGGCAGGGTTTTCTGGGCCTCGCTCTGGCTGTGGCGTGGCTGCTCAGAACTGAATGGGGAAGAGTCAGGCTCTGAATGAGCTGCACTGACAGCTGGTGGTGTGCTGGAGGGGGCAAGCAGCGAGGGCGTAGAATGACTTACCTGCAACCATGAGTGCTGCTTCCAAGTTACAGAATAAAAGGTTCGTTGTTCTCTCGCTCACCATCCACCCTTAGATTTCATTTAAGAAAATCAAAAGGTGGCACGATTGTCTGGGCATTTGGGTCCCTAAGTGAGCTCTTGTTTCAACTGTTCTTGTAATTCTTTGGTCATTCGGATGACCTGAACACATGTTTGATTTACTTGGTCTTAGCCCAGCCTCAGACCTCCCAAAACCTTTGCAATTTCCTGAGGATAAGCACCTGGGAACATCTTTGGTCTTGAGATTTGGTCTCATGTCCTCAGTCCCTGAAATAGCTGCAGTTGTCAAGGTGAAATGAGAGTCTTATGCTTCAAAAAACAGCATTTATGTTAATGCCTTCAGAAAGCAGCTGAGGACGGAGGCTGGCTGATGGGACCAACCCAAGGAGAAAGGTGGAGCTTTCAGGCTCATTTTCCAATTTCTGGGAAGGGAAGAGAGACTAGGAGTTGAGTTGGTCGCCAAAGGTATCATCCATGATGCCTATGTAATGAAACCTCCATCAAATGAATGAACAAACAGAAGACAGGGCTTAGAGAACGTCCAAGCTGGTGGTCCCATGTAGATCCAGGGAGAGTGAAATGCTGAGAGAAGGCATGGAAAGCCCTCACCCTTTCATCATACCTTGCCCTCTGCCTCACTTCCATCTGATGGTGTCTGAGTGATATCGTTTATAATAAAATACAATAAAACCAGTGATCTAGTGAGTAAAATGTTTCTCTGAGCCCTGTGAGTAGTTCTAGCAAATTAATCCAACCCGAGGAGAGGGTTGTTGGAAGCTCCTACCCAGAACCAACAACTTTGACCGGCATTTGATATCTGAGGTGGAGGGCAGAGGAACCCAACCCTTAATCTGTGGGACTGATGCTCTCTCCAGGTAGATATGTCAAAATTAAGTTGAATTATAGGATACCCAGTCCCAAGAATGACTTGTTGCTTGGGGAAACCGTGCCCTGCCAACATTAGAATTGGTGATGGGAATCTTGGTGATTTTGTCTCTCATTTGATCTGCAATATAAACCTGTGAGTTAAGCCAGGTAAAATTGGAAATTGAGGCTCAGAGAGAGTCGGTCATGTTCAGACAGATGGTGAGATATTTGGTCTTTTGTCTCCAAATTCCCAGTTCTTCCATATCACCACTTTGCCTCCCACTCATATATCAGTGTGTCAGCAGGACATTGGGAGAACAAATTTGAGAAAAGGAGGCTTGTGTGAAGGCTTGAAATGAGTTCCTATGTCCTACCCACACTGCTCCTCTGCATCCAGACAAGACTCAGGACAAGAGATGCCAGAAAGGAGAAAAAAGAAGGAAGAAGAGGGAGAAATGCTGTGTCATCCTCCAATATTGTGAGAGCAGCAAAGATGGTGCTAGAGGATTCATTCTACCAGACCCATAGCGCCTACCAGGCTTAGAGCTGCCCCAAGCTCTACCAAACTCACCTACGCATCTTTCTTCTAAAGATGGGAACAAGAAAGAGAGCCACAGACTCTCTTGAGGACAAGCACCAGTCTGCATTCCAGTTCTACCCCTTACTGGTCAAGCAACCTCACCACCAGCCTGTCTCCCCGTCTGTAAATGAGGATGTTAATAACACCTACCTCTCAGGAGTATGGTGAGGATTATTAAGAGTAAGTGAAATAATGTCTGAAATGTCCCTCCCCCAAACAGATGTACAGCTCTCTCCTAAGGCCTTTACTCTGATGCCACGTATCACAGCCTTCCTTGTCCATCCCATTTGCAAGGCAACTCCTCCCTTTCAGTCCCTCCTAACCTCCCCCTGGCTTTACATTCTTCCGCAGACACACCTCCGTCCACTATTGTGCACCTCCATCTTCACTACTCTAGAGCATAGTGCATCTTTTATTTGTTGATACATTGCCTCCCCCTTTCACAGGAAGGCAAGGCTGGTTCATCTGCTCTCCTTGATCACTTTCTTTCCAGTGCCTAAAAGAGCACCCTCATGAAACAGGTGCTAGTTGAATGAAAGAATGATGAATTGATGAACAAACACACATTTCATCTGTTGGTTTCACATGCTCAGAATGGTGTGTCCTACCAACAGAATTTCAAAGACGTCAACTGATGTTTTCAAATATAACATATGAGTACTGCCTCTCACACGGAACAAAAGCACTGCACAAACACAAAACAAGAATACACAAATAATTACAGCAAACAAACGAATTTCCTTCACTGTACTTCTCCCCCTTCTCCCAAATCCTATTCAGTCACAGGCATATAGAAAAATCTACTTTTTTTGTCCCCAATGTATAGGGAAAGGAAGCTGAGGCAGAGTTGCTAGTTTTTTAAATACAGAAATGCAATCTCTTACCCACAATGTGCTTTTTCCATGAATGTATGTTGCACCTTGATATTTAAACTGTAAGTCTATCTGTTTCTTCCATAATCATTTCAGATTAGTATAGGACTTTACTAGAACTCCAGCCACTCGCTGGATTTTAATCTCATCCTCTGTCCCATTTGGGGATCAAATAAGTGCCCTCAAACATCTTCCTCACGTGATTCTTGATTTAACTCTGCCAGCATCTCCCCAACTGCTCACTGTCTCTGCCCTTCCCTCTGGGCTGGGATGTAGGACAATGTCGCCTGGCCCCTGACCCTGCAGTCTGTTCTCTGGGGGATTTCTACAGGGCCCTGGAACACCCTATCAGCACACTCTGACTCCTTGCTCAATCACCTCCCACCAAGTGAGAATGTTATACGGTGGGGAGAGGAGAGCTTCGGTCTTTGAAATCAGCAGATGCCCAAGGAAGTCAGGCAGAGGGTGTCATTGCTGCTATTTCTGCTAATTTGCTGACATTTTAAAAACTCACAGATACTCATACATTCAATGGTAGTAGCTTCCCCTTGCTGCCTCGTGTGTCTGAAATCCAGTATTTGGGGAGAATCCACGTAATGGTTATGAGTTATAACATTCGCGCACACTTACAGTGTGATTTACAGCTACTTGGTGCCGAGAGTTATTTCCTAGACTCATAAAACTTCAGAGATGAACCTGACAGAAGAACCAACCCAGGGGTTCCCAAACTCTCTGCCTTACACTCCCTGGCAAGGAGACCCCAGAGGCATGACGGCAGCCCATGAACTCTTCTCAGTATTTAAAAAATGCTAACGGGAATCATCTATTTCCCCAATAAAATCAGACTTTAATTGCTTTTGGTGGGAATTATATCAACTAAAATGGATACTTATTGGAAAACTAATTATCCCTTCATAAACGTAACTTAATAGACATCACCTCTTGAACATGGATGGGAAGATCTATGGAAAGAAAGGGACAGAAGGAGCGCTGAAGAAGGCAACGTCGAAGGAACTGGGCCACAGAGATCCTCACAGTTTATAGACGAGGAAGGTCATTCCCAGAGATGCAAGTTGCTCCTTGAAACTCCCCCTCTGCTTCACCAGGCCATCTAGCAGTAGTGACCTGGTGTCCCAGCTAGGTCTCCTCTCTCCTCTCCCCTTTGAACCTCAACCCAAGTGGTGTTGACACCCCTCCTGTGTTCTGATGGCTGCTCCTCTCTTCTGTTGACGTCCAAGCTCTTCAGGATGTGGCCTCCCCGTTACCAGCAGAAAGGGAAAGGGGTCAGGCGGCTGGAACTCCTCCAGACCTTTCAGGAGACTTGGAACTGTTCCTTTGGCCACAGGTATGTGACTCTTCATGAAAGGCGACATTGCAAAATCCGGGGAAGGGGCACTGCTCACAAAGGAGCACCCCACACATGTCCCCGTGGCAAAACGGGCAGAATGCGCCATGTTTCCCAGTGTCGTTGTAAGCAAAGGGTCACTTTCTTGCTGAGAGAATGAAAGTTCATGTTCATGAGTATATGAAGAAGCACTCTAGGTGCTGGGATGGTTTCCTGAAATGTGTGAAAGAAAATGATCAGAAAAAGAAGGAGCCAAAGAGAAAGGGACTGGGTTTAACTGAAGCTCCAGCCTGCTCCATCTGGAAAAGCACATTTTGTAAGAACCCACGGAGAGGAGTCTGAGCTGCTGGCACTGATTCCTTATGAATTCATGGCATGAGAGGTGTAAAGAAAATAAGAGACCTGGATGACCAAAAAAAAAAAAAAAAATCTGGCTTCACCATCTGAGATGACCCAACACCTTCAGACTTTGGTTCCTAAATGTACCCATCCTCTCACCATCCTGGTCTCTCATCACAATGTGCTCACCCTGTTTCTCTATCAGCATCAGCTCATTCTTCAAGTTTCCACTTTACCACACCTCCTCCAGGAAGCCTCCTCTGCCTGCACTCCACTCCCGTTGATGGGCGATCTGTCTACTTTGAGCATTTTAATACCCCGTGTTTGACTCTGGTAGTCACTCTCTTACTACTCATCCCTCTCAGTGGACAGGGATTGGTCCCTGAGCATGGCTTTTCTCTCCGACCCCAGGTCTGAGGCAAGACTCAAATGCTAAGTTTGCTCCTGGCTCAAGGACCTGATATACTATAGCACTTTGCAAAAGCTTTGAACACCTCAAACATTTGAGGGAAAAAAAAGAGGAAAGAAGAAAAGACTTGTCCAATGTGGAAATTACAGAAGAATAATTTTAAGACTACTAGAGGGAGAGAAGACAAGCCTTTAGAGAGCTGAGCAATCAGATTCTACCCTCTAGGTTAGAAAGAAGCAGGAGGGGTTTAAGGGCAAAAACCCAAAGTGGAAACGCCTTCCAGGCAGAGGCAATCAGGCAGCGTGGTCCCATTCTGACCAGGTGCAAAGTCAGTCAGAGGGGCCTCTCACTGCTGAAACTCAGAGAAAGAGAAGAGAGGCCTGGTCCATTAGGTGAGGCTGTCTCAACGGGCATTTCCCTCTGACCTGTTTGTCTTAGAGACCCATCAAGCACCACACTGGCTGGGGAAACCAGCATTACCTGTCCCCTGCTTACAGTACAGAGCCGCTACCCACAAGGCCTGAGCACTCAAACAGCGCTTTCCCACTTCACAGCCTCCAGGCCCTGGCCTCCAGCAGCTGTTTTAAGGCACTGAAAAGCCCAGTAACTTGTGGGATCTCCTGGGCATAGAATCAGGAGACCCAAAGCTTTTTATAAGCAGGGACTCGACATTAACATACAAAGTCTTTCAGTCTCATCATTAGAACCCGGAGTCATCCTAGAGCATGGACAAGCCAAAGACATTTATAAAGCTATCCCTTTTTTTTCACATGAGAAAACCAAAGCAAAAAAGATGTGAATTCCTTTTCCTGAGATTCCTGAGGTCTGATGAAATCCATGGACTAACAGAGAGATCAATCTGAAAATGTCAAGCTTCATCTCAACTCTGCTGTGCAGTATTAGGCAAGTTACTTAACCTCTCTGGTCTTCAACTGCCTCTTCTATAAAAGGGAAATAAAAACAATAGCATCCACTTGTAAGGTTTTTCTGGGCTCCGCGAGGAGAAAATTTCAATCAGACAGAAAGCAGAATAGTCAGGGCTTTATTGGACTTTGCGCTCCCGGGCGAAACTCCCAAGTCCGCAAAACGGGCCTGGGGAAGTCACGCGCAGAACAAAGGGGGACCGGCTCTTTAAGCAGAGGAATTTCACGGGCTTCCCATATCACAATTGGGGATTGGCCCCGTGAATCCAGGTGTGGGGGTCGCATCCCTTATTCTGACGTCATCCACCTTTTTCCCGGGCTTGGCCGCCGGGCTTGGCCGCCGGGCATGCCCGCTGGGCATGCCCGCTGTCCCTGCCCATTGTCCCGTCTTTCTGAGCCAGCCTAACACTACTCACGGTCTCTGTGAAACGACATGAGATAATGAACCAAGCTCAGTCATGGACATGCACTGACCCATGATACTTAGGACGTAAGGGCCCTTGTCTTCCAACACCAAATCCGCTTCTCCTGTCTGATCATCCTGCCTAAACACACGCTGAGGCTTTGAGTAAACCATCTGACCCTCCGGACGACAATTTTCCAATCTATAAAGGAGGTTCTAGTGCCCTGACACAACCTCTCCACATTTCAGTTCCTTCAGCTCTACATTGGGAGGAATAATTACAGCTTCTCCCTTTTTAGGGTTATTCCGAGGAGTAGGGCAGACAATGCTTGGAAAGTGCTTCAGACAGTGCTTGGCACATTGCCAATTCTAAATATAAATTAGCTATTACTGTGCTTACTGCTAATATTATTAGTCTTTCCCATTATAAAATGGGATAGATACGCTTTCATTCAGCAAACAGACAAGTGCTCAGTTCTATTTGGAGTAAAAGCAGATGAGAAAGTCTGGCTCTTTCACTACCAAAGCCCATCGCCGTTTCCCTTGTTTTAATCAGCTAGAGTGGAGCAAAGACCCTCAGGTCTGGAAGTATTCAGTGCTCCCTTCTATTTACCTTCTGAGTTTGAATTCACTCCACATCACTGCCACTGAGTGACAAATGCTTGAATACCTCTGGTGATGGGGACCTCAACTCCTACAGAGTACCTCACACTGCACATTTCTGTCCAACAAAATCTCTATGAAGACAAAATATAAGTTGCAGTAGCTTCTTCCTTTTGTCTCCCCGCTACCTTTTAGCTTAGCTGGATCCACAGAAGTCACATTGAATTTGCAGAAGCCAAGTGTCAACATTTTCCTCCAGACTGTAACAAACATGAAACGTATTTGTTGGTCATTTTTTTCCCCCTCCTACCTTCTGAAAAAAATCTTAAGCACATTTCACCATTCGAAGGATTTTTTTTCTCCTATTTGCTGGTTCCCACTGGGATGAAAAGCAATAAAAAGTCAGAAAGAAGTATAGGTTTGCCTTCTGGCTTTGTCACTTAGACGAATAGTACCGTAAAAAATGGTGAATGCTATCGGTTAAAGCAAACTCCTTCCTCTCCCGCGGATGTTTCCCCAAGTTCTGAGGCAAGGGACTTGGACAGGGAAACCTTTTACTAGAGATGGATGCATTGGCGAGTGAGAGATTTTTGCATTAAACACAGACTCTGGTTATAACATCTTCCTGACAGTGGCATTTTTCCCCCTGTTTTGTGAGTCATAGGAATAAATCTTAGGGGGCATATCTTTTGGAGGGGGTATCTGGGAAAATTGCTAGGTATCTCCTAACCAGGCATAAAAAAGAAGAGCAGTCCTTTTCCAGCCAGCCACTGAAGTGTGGAGAAGAGCTCTGTCTGCATTTTCTCCTCCTGCTGCTCCCAGCATCACATTCCTGTCTCCTCTTTTGACTGTCCTTTGTATTTCCAATCAGCTTCCGGATCTGGCGCCAGCTTCAGGAAGTTGCACAAATAGAAAACGTGAAAGATTCTTGTAATATTTCACACTTTCCAGTGAGAAATAGGCTGCTTGGGAATGTTAATATTTAATCACAGATAAAGTATCTGAAAAGTTGCAAGAGAATTTTCCATTAAGATGGGGAGATACTTGGAACGTAGACTCACCTTGTTAGAAAACCTTATTGGGCAAGCAGACAGCATATAGTGTTAGGAGAAGATGCTGGAACAGCTCCGGTGGGTGGGCCAGGCCTCTTGCCCTGCTGAGGTTCATATATGAATTGTGAATCCGGAGTAAACACGTTCTGATGCTTCTTGGTCCCATGCACATGTCTCTGCCCATCAGGGCAAGATGAGAAGCTGGAGGTGGACTAAAGGCTGCAGGTATGTGTGGGTGGGAGGCTGGATGTCTTTGATGACTTCAAATTTTTCACCTGGGAGAAAGGTTGCAACAACAGAATAATAATCTGGTGGATGTAACAATGGAACATAATCTAAAACTTTCTTTGATTGCGTTTTGTAAATTAGAAAGTATCTTTTCCACTGTCTCATTGGAGATTTCTTTATGGATAAATAATACAATTCTCCTTTTGTGTGGGACTGTACCAGGGGCTCAAAAGGATGAAGTTATTTGTCCAAAGTTAGAGAGTTAGATACACGGTAGCATTTTCAAAATAGGTCTTGCTGATTACACACCTGATGTTCTTTCCATTAAAGCACAGTTTCCATAGGAAAAAGAGAAATGAGTTTATTGTGGGAAATATAATAGTGATGCCAATAACGATGATGATGACGCTAAAGATGGTGCTAAATTAACACAATAGCCTCACGTTTCGAATCTTACTAAGAACCAAGCCCTCTGTAAGGAACTTTCCATGAAATCTCTTCTTTAATTCTTAACATGCTCTAGTATGCATTATTATGATTCTTATTATTTCATTTTACAGATGAACAAACTGAAGTTCAGACTGGCAAAATAACAAGCCCTACATCACATAAGGGATTTTTCAAACCTGACTGGAGAGCTTTAAAATTCCTATACTCTGGGGCATTTGCTGGTCTCCTCGCAGATAAGGTCACTGGACATAGTCCACATACATCCCAAGGACCTAGGCTCAAGACCAGGGGCCCATGGGTGGGAGGAGCAACTAAGATGACCAACTAAATAAATGAGTGTTTTTTCCTCCTCTCTCTTCCTGCCTGCCTGCTTGCACACCTCCATTCCTCTGCACCAGTCCTTAAACAACAACAAAACCCCTACACTACCATTAAACAACAAAGAAAAAGGGCAAAGACTAAGAGGTGGCTGATTTACATAGATAATCCTCTTGGAATTTCATTTAGTTCAGGTGATCATAAGGCAGCTAGAAACTAGCAGGGAACTGAAGTCAAGAAAGACGCCGGAGGCAGAGCTACAGAACTATTATGTCCCAGGAATACATTAAACACCTAGTGCATGCAATTCCAATATGCACGTGGGCATGCTCTATAGAGCTCCTGACGACAGGCTTGAACTCTGTAATGATTTCCTAAAATCACTGAGTAGCCTTGGCGAGCATCATTTTAGCAGAGTGCAGGAGGCTGGGTTACTAGGTCATGATGGGACGACAGGAAGGGCTGGTAACTGCAAACTCTGGAAAAGTCCGCAGTCGAAAGAAACTAGGCAGCAAAATGACTTAAAGGATTATCAAGGTCAAAGGCATTTCCCCCACTTCTTTGAAGATGAGAACTGAATATGTTCATGGGCTGCAGAAGGCTTCTGTGGAGAGGGAGATCAGAGATGGAGGAAAGAGAAGGAGAAATCAATGACGCAACTGAAGCAGTGGTGGAGACTTGAACTTCAGAGGGAAGGATCATCTTCTTCGAAGACCCCAGGCACCATACAGATTGGAATCAGTGAATGAATCACATCATATTTCTCCAGTGAGAACATCTCAGGGCATGAGCAAGGCAGCTTTGGGTTCAAATCCCATCACTTTGTAACTCTGATCATGAAAAAAGTCAATGACCTCTCTGAGCCTCAGTTTCTACATCTGCAAAAAAAAAGATACAAGCAGAGACAGCATCACCCAACTCATGGGAGCGCACCAAAGCAAAAGTTCCCAAATTGCTTGATTTATACATTGTTTAGAGACTCAATCATTTTTCACAGTATCTTTAGGACCAAAGAAACACCCAACGGTTTCATTTATTGAGTAATCCAGTTCAAACAATTTGGTAAGTAGGTATGTTCTATCATTTACTAGACATAGTTTGAAAGAAAGATAAGGCCCTCATTTCATTCTTAAAAAGACACAGCACCGACTTACTCACGGAACACGTAGGTTTATGGCTACTGCACAGTTTCTCAGAAAAACTTGGAATTGGATTGGACAAAGTATTGTGCGTTGCTTGCTTTTTTATTACAACAATCTCCTAAAACCCAGTATTGCCCATTTACAGCATCTTTAAAAGGATTGTCAGATGATGAGCGTCCTCACCCTGGTCTTTCCAGGGGCTTGGGGGTTTGTCAAAAATCACTGAGTTTCTTTCTAAAGTGTTAACTATCCCTTTATACTCCCTCTTAAGTTTTCTGTGTCACTCAGGGCACCTTGACACATTTGGAAGGTCATTCTTTGCCTTTAAGATGACCTCTGTGGGGCATTCTAAAGATTAAATTGTATATGTACAAGTGATCTAATATTCAAAAATCCTTACAAATTGGTAAGGAAAGTGAAACATCGTAGTAGGAAAAGGCAAAGGAGACAGCAGAGAAATAATCAGAGGAGGAAACTCTGATCCCAATGCAAACTAAGGTAGGATTAGTCTCCCCTACCAGATAGAGAAACACAAATCAAAACAACAATGAAATAACATTTTCATCCATTCAATGCATGGAAATTAAAGATTGATTCCATCTAGTTGCTGACTAGGGGGGAGGAAAATAAAAATTGTCTCGTATTTCCTGTGAGAATATAAATTGCTGTAACATTGTTAGAAATTAAGCTGGAAATATGTAATAAAATGTTAAAGCTGTATATCCTCACCACAGTAGACCCACTTTGGAGGAATCCGTATATAGAAATAAACAACAGTATACATGAATATATTGTCAAGAATCTTTATTAGATAATTGTTTATTATAACATAAAACAAAGTCTGGAAGCAACCTGAATGTCCATCAATAGCAGAATAATTCGCATGCAGCTAGTCTGTGGAGAGTTGTTCAGTTATTAAAAGAATGAGTTAGATCTATGTGTATTGACAGAAAAGGCTGTCTGTGATATATTGTTAGTGAAAAAGGCAAAATGCAGAGTAACTAGGGCTAGGAGGATATTGTCTTTAGCCAAGAAATAGAAGCAAAAGAAGCCTATGTTTTTATGGGCATATTAAAAAATCAAGGAGGACAAAAGCTAACACACTTAATTGCTGATATTTATTACCATGTGGGAGATGTGTATACAGGGAGGGAAGGATTTGCTGTGTGTTCATATTAGCGTTGTTTTATGTCTACCAACCGTGTTTCTTGCCCTTCATAATTTGAAGGAGAAACTCAATGAAGTAACCCCCCAGCCCGAAATGCATTTGACATACTGGCACTGTGCCTAGCACATCGCAGGGATCTTACATGCCTTCCAGTTTTGTGTTGCTTTCCTTTCTGTCTGCTTTTCTATTATTTGGTTACATTAATGTCTGTCTTGTCTGTCTACCTATCTATGTATCTGTCTGTCTGTCTGCCTCCCTCTCCCTTCTCCCCTCTCCCCTCTCTCTCCTCCTCTCTACTCTCCCCTTGCTTGTAGGTCTGATGATGGAACATCTGCCCTCCAGGAGCTTACGATCTGCTGGACTATGAGCACATTTTCAGAGACGGAGAGAGGAAGGACGTGGAGGGAGATGGCACCAGATGGGCCTCATTTCCATAGAGAAGGTGGTAAACCATCTCCCTGGGAAGGCGGGCAGTGGAGGACTCACCGGGAATCCAAGTGCCTTTGACACATGGGGGAATGCTAGGGGGTTTCCACCAGCCAGCCTCCCTGGGAGGTTTTGAAATTCATCCTTCTGAAGGCAAGAGCCTGGGCTTCAGCCTCTCCCGAGCCCCTTCAGGATCTCAGTTCTTCATTTCTCAGGCCAGTGCGGGAGAATCTGGGCAGACGGGCCCCTTCCCTCACTGGTGCTGGGTCTCTTCTGTCTGAGCTGTGCTCAGACGCCAAGTGTCCTTGCCCATCTCTGCCACCCCCACCACACCAATGGGGAGAAGCATCAGTCCGCGCAGCTGTGACTCCGGCTCTTGACCCTGCGCACCTCTCTCTTTCCCAAACCCAGCACCTCCCTGCTCCTGGATCCGCCGGCCTCAGTCTCCATCGACAGTGGTCCTGCCAGAGACAGAAAGTCACACCACACGAGCTGTGTCCTAGTTTTCCAGGGTGCACTGCTGGGAGATGCCGCCACACAGTTCTCTGTCCCCTCTCCCCACATCCCTTCTCGGGGTCTGAAGGAGTGGCTTGCCTGCAGGGAGAAGCCTCCTGCTGAGGGAGAGGCAGGCCTGAGGAGCTGCCATCAGACCCCATTGTCTGCATCCTGGGAGCACTGCCAAGGCTTGGGCATCTTGGCTGGGGATGTGGAAGGGCCCTGTTCTGATCTCATCTGCTCCGCGTGGGGGAGAAAAGCCAAATCTCCTCCCCTTCCTTCTCCCCCCAACTCCATGCTCTATGGATGAGCGGCTTTCCAGAGATGAAAAACGGAGCCCTGTCAAACCAGTCTTCCTGCCTGACAACGAGAGAATCTAAATATAGTAGGGTACAGCTGACAGGCTCTGCAGGGCCAGCGACCCCATCTGGAGCACAGCTTCTGGGCTGCCCTGCCCTGCCGTGGCTTCCAGCCCAGGGTCCAGGACATGGCGGAGGGTCAGCAAAAGCTGTGCTAAACTGACCTGCTGGATCCCGCGTGGCAGACCTCCCCTAACAGCGAAGGCCTGTGTACAAAGGTTCCCAGCAGCCTGCTTGAAGCTGCCCTGAGCCCTTACTCCCCGCAGATAGCCTGCGCCCCTCCCCTTTGTGACACCTTGCTTACGAAAATGTCACCACTTCAAGGAAACTTCCATGAAGTGGGATTTGGGGATTCAGGCAGCTAGTTTTCTTCTACATGTATCAAGCATGATAGATCCACTATCTAATTCAACTCATACAATGTAAAGGGTACAATTACTCCCATTATGTGTGTGTGTGTGTGTGTGTGTGTGTGTGTGTGCGTGCGTGCGTGAACGCTGAGGTTCATCACTTGACATCAAGGCCCTGATGTTGGAAAACTCAGGTCCATTTCCCCTGCTCTAGAGAACACCATTTAATGACAACGGTGAAATTCATATCGCTACGATCCTTAGTGACCAAGGGTTTCCCCAGATTACTTATCTCAGGAACACCAGAACCATCCTTCAGTTTAAGAATCAGAGTCTGACGTTTTGGAGTCGAAAAGAACTTCACAGGAGCATGAAGCCCAGTCTTCTGTTTTCAAGAAGATGGCATGGTCCTCAGCTGGTTTGCGACTTTCCTGAGACCACCTTAAGTTCAGTGGATAAAACAACAGAAATGTATTGTTTTGGTGTGCCCAAGTGGAGCAGGGGTAGGGCGTAATCCATATACACCTCAGGGTCCCAGGTTTCCATCTGGGACCAAGGGGAAAACCAGGATGGACAATTACATAAAATAAATGAAATGCTTCCTCCTCCTCTCTTTTCCTGCCTGCCTGTCTCTGCTTGCTTTCATTCCTGCCTGCATCTGTCAAGAAGGAAGGAAAGGAAGGAAGGATGGAAGGAAGGAAGGGAGGGAGGGAGGGAGAGAGGGAGGGAAGGCAGGCCTCAGTCCCAGAGACTAGATGTCCAAAATCAAGTGGTTGGCAGGGCCAGGCTCCCTCCAAAGGCTCTAAGGAAGAACTCTTCCCCAGCTCTTCTCAGCTTCTGGTGGTCACCAGCTATCCTTGGCTTGTAGCCGCATCAATCCAACTTCTGCCCCTGTCTTCTCTCCTCTGTGTGGTCTATGTCAGTGTGTGTGAATGTTCCTCTCCTTTCTCTTCTATAAAAAGACCCCAGCTGTTGGGTATAAGTTCAACCCTAACCCAGAAAGGTCTCATCTTAGCAACCAGCCATCTACAGAGCTCCCAATTCAGTCACATCCAGAGGTTCCAGATGGACATTAACTTCGAGGAGACACTCACCCGGCACAGATGACACAGCTTGGTGCCTAGGAGGGTGGACTCAGAGGTCAGGCTTCCTGGATTTTAATCCCCAAACTACCGCTTTCTCACTGTGACTTAGAAAACCTCTGAAACTCTCTGAGTGTCTGTGTCCTCGTCTGTATCACAGGGATGACAGTGGTGCCTATCTCAGGCAGGAACCACTAAAGAATTCACGCACGGTGTCCGGCACACATCACCTCCTCTCCACACATCTCTGTCGTGAAGGGACAGATCCTGCAGTCAGGCTGTTGGGGGGAAATCCCGCATCCACCACTTTCAGTTGTGCAAAGACGGACCTGTTACCGCGCCTCTCTGAGCCTTCATTTCCTCGTGTGCAGGACAGAGGTAATAATTGCATCTTCCTCAGCCTTATGGTGAGCAGCACCTGAGGTAATTCAGATCAGGTAGAAGAGCATTTGAATGTAGCAAGTTGCCAACAAGGTGGTATTCTTCTGGTGTCGAAGTGCCCCATTTGAATGCCTGCGGTATCATGGAATCATCCATGCAATAAGAGCCATTTCTGCAGCTGGGGTTGGGATTCTGACAGAGAAAGGCCAGAGCTGGGTGGGCATCAGAGAAGCTGGCTTTTCCACAGAGGGAGGAACCCCCAGGGTGGATGTACTGCTGCCAGGCCTGTCTGTCCTTGGCCAGGTCTCAGAAGCTGGCCCCTTTCCTCCTCTCCCCTGCGGTTGGCTCCCACCCAGCGAGTGCACAGGGATCTAGGGGCCTGCTCCAGCTTCTGGGCCCAGCACCCACGCACACTGTCCATCCGCAGCAGCCAGAGGAAGGTGACTGAGGAAATCTGGGGGTGGAGAACTGCTGGGGAGCGGGGGGAGCGGGGGCGGAGAAGCAGCTTGAAGCTCATTAGTAACTGACTACTCTGGTGGAACAGACCTCTCCCGGGGGCCATAACTCTGTCCCTGGAAGAAAGAATGATGACTGGGAGGTGACTAAGAGTTCTGTAGCCCACATCTGGGGCTGGGCAGCAGGAGCAAAGCTGAGTCCCTGCCTTATGTCTGTGGAAAAAGAAGAACTGCAGTGTGAGGGAAAAATAGAAGAAGGCTTGGGGGTGGAGGTGAAAGGAAGCTAAAAAGCATATCCAGGGCCCCCTCTAAAGCAGGCACAGCTATTCTGACCTGGTACCTAACTTTCACCATCAGAAGTGGCAGAGCTATGGACTGAATCACAGATAAGTCTGGCTATCCCGATCAGGTCTTTTACTCCAGGCTCCTTTTGATGTAAAATGATTACTGTGTGAAAACGGGTTTGCTCCTTAAGAAAAAAAGAGGGAAAGCTGCCGTTGAATTGTCCAGGCCTAGATTAGATTTATACCTCTCCTAGCAGCTTACTTTTCTTTCTTTCCCATGCATCAGCTAAGAAAATGCTGGAGAAAGCATCCTGGACACTGGGGTATCAAGAGGCCCATCATGCATTAAAACCCTGTTTGTCAGGGACAGATATTCCTCCACTTCTGATTATAATGGAAGTGACTTTGTGGTCATAGACATCTCTGAAGGGCTTAGAGCTGAGGATGCAGGGAGAAGAGGAGGGGAAAAATGTCCTTTGCTTTGCTCAGAAGGAAAACATTGCGTAGATATTGTAGCTTGATCAAAGTTGTGGGGGATGAAATGCCTTGCTCTGGGCTATGGGAAATTTTAAGCATCACTCAGTTGGAGGCGATCCATTGTTTACTGAGCCTTTATTAGGTGTCGGGCTTCCTGTGTATAATCTCTGTGACTTGTCACAAGACTGCCCCCATTTTTCGAGATTAATATACTGAGACCTGCTCTGTGATCCAGCTGAGATTCATACCCAAGCATTTCTAGCTAACAAACGGCACTTGTCCCTGTAGAAAAACATAGTGATGGACTCTGCCATGGGTGAAAAGTAGAAAGGTAGCTCATTTCTGAGTGCAACTGAGCAAAAATACAGGTTTGGTTCGGTTTTATGATGAATTGCCCAAATATTAATTCTGAACTCCTGCCCCTCACTCTGCCCTTCACTCTGTCACTTCCTCTGACCTAAGAGCAGGAAAGTTTTAGGATTCTCATGTCACCAAGTCCAAGCGACAACCCCACCCCAAGGACATCATTAAAAACATGCATGGACATACCCTCTTGCCCTAGTGATTTAAACCAGGGACAGTCCACATACATCCCAGGGTCCCCAGTTTAAGTCCCAGGGTTAGGGAAACAACCAGGATGAACAATTGAGTGAAATGAATCAAGTGCTCCTTATTCCTCTTTCTTCCTGCCAGCTGCTTGCCTTGATTTCTGCCTGTACCTTTCCTTTAATACACACACACACACACACACACACACACACACACACACACACACACACGAAGATTTAACTACAACGATCTTCATCACTGAGTGATAAAAAAATTATCAAAGGAAGTTTTCCCAAACACCCAAAAGTAAGCAACTGAATTAATGAATTAGGATGCATGCATTATATATGGAATTTAATGCAATAATTGAAAATTATTTGTGTGACCTATTTAGACACAGAGACATGGTCATGTGTTTACAATATATAGGTTAGTTTTGAAAAACACTTTCTAAAACCATATGGTCATGGGCATGATGGTTTTAAATTCTTTGTGATGATTAGCATTTTATTAATTTTCTATCATGAATGTCTGTTGTTTTGTAAAAAGGAAAAAATAATGAATAAGTTATTTATAACGTGCATAATAAATCTCCTTCAATTGTCATACTGGAAGGACCAGCTTATACACAAAAGATAGAAAAGATGTCCTAACTGCAGAGAAATCTGACTGAGGAATTGGTGTTTTTGTTCGGAGAAAAGGGAGCATCTGCTTCCTGTCTCCCCCAAGAAGGGGCAGGTTGAATGACAACTGTCTGCATGAGTCTTGAATACAGGAAGCTCTTTCTTAATGCCATTGTCATCCAAACACACCCTACACCTCATGTGGATGATGTGAATCCGCATGGGTTAGGAAAAGTCATGTCATCTGAGGATGACAGTCCAGCTACAGCTACAGCTCTATGACATATATGCCATTTGCCTTATTTTAGTTGTAATAATTGCATGACACCCCCAAACATGTGAGGAGACAGAGGTTCAATTGGATGCTCAGCTGCTTGCCTCCACCGAGTGGCAGGGTTGACCATGGAGCCCAGTTCTGTAAAGCACCAACACCCAATATCCAAACACTCTACTGAGTTCTCTGCGTTTCCTCTTCTAAAAAATAACCTGCTCACCAAGTTTGATGCAGTAATTGTGGCTTTTTTTTCCCAAGGGAAAGGGTACTGGTAGCAATGAAGGTGAGTAGGCTGGCAGGAAGAGAGAGGGGGAAGAACCACTTTATGTTTTTTCAGTTGTTCATCTTGGTTGTTTCCCTTGGTCCCGGGATGGCAGCCCAGATCCTTTCCCAGATCCTTGGGACGTAGGTGGACTATGCCTAGTAAATTAAACCACTAAGTCACCAGGACATGCTGCTGCCGTATTTCTTTAGTCAACTTCTTAAACTTTCAAAATGAAATGTTAAAGGTTAAATAGGTAACACAGTTTCCATATAACTCATATCCGATTTCCTATTATAAACATCTCCCATTAGCATATCACAGTTAATGAGCTAGCATCAGTGCGACTCTTTTAACACCTCTGTGTTACTAATTTTTTTTAAAGGAAGGGTGCAGGCAGAAATGAAGGCAAGCAGGCAGACAGGAAAAGAGAAGAGGAAGAAGCATTTTTTATTTTAGTTTTATTTAGCTGTTCACACTGCTTGTTTCCACCCCCCTGGACCTGGGACTTAAACCCAGAGGTATGTGGCCTGCGTTCCTTCAGAGGCAATTGACTACTACTCCACCAGGGCACATCAAATCTCTTTTGTTTTTATCTGATAACCTTTTTCACTTTGAGATTCTCACTTTAAGATTCTTCACCAGCTCTCCTTAGGCTCCTCTTCACAGAGATTTTTCTAAGACTTTGCTTGACATTTTTGAGGAGAGTTATTCATGTATTTGGTAGACTACCCCTCAGTTGGGATTTATCTGGAATTTTTCCTCATGATTGGCCTGGCAGTAGGGCTCAGGGAAGACAACACAGAGATGAAGTGTCATTTTCATCATGTCATATCAAGGGTGCAGTCTATCAACGTGACATATCCCTCATCATTTTCAGCTTTATCACATAACTGAGTTGGTTTTTCAGGCTCCTCCATTATACAGCCACCCCCCTTCACACTGGAATCTTTGGAAGAAAGTAATTATACACAGCCTACATTTAAGGAACGAGGGTCATTTGAGGATAGAGCAGACACAAAAATATTAGAAATTGTTCTGCATGGAGACTTGTCTACATTTCCTCATTTATTTATCTACTTGATCATTTATTTAAACAGTGTGGGCTCATGGTATTTGTTTTATACTTTAGGCTATAATCTAACACTAGATGAAATTTCTTGCATTGCTCAGATTGTGCCATCACTGACCATTGGGGAACTGTTGCAATTGACTCGTGTGGTCCTTTGACTTACAGGGGGTATGTGTGTGTCTGTGTGTGTGTGTCTGTGTGCGGGTATGTGTGTGTGTCTGTGTGCATGTGTGTGTCTGTGTGTGTATGTGTGTGTGTCTGTCTGTGTGCGTGCAGGTGTGTGCGTGTGTGTCTGTGTGAGTATGTGTGTCTCTGTGTGTTTGTGTCTGTGTGTGTCTGTGGGCGGGGGTCTGTGTGTGTGTGTGTGTGTCTGTGTGCGTCTGTGTGCATGTGTGTGTCTGTGTATGTGTCTGTGTGTCTCTGTGTGTGTGTCTGTGTGTGTCTGTGTGCATGTGTGTCTGTGTGTGTCTGTGTGTGTGTCTGTGTGTGTCTGTCTGTGTGTATCTGTGTGTCTGTCTGTGTGTCTCTGTGTGTGTGTCTATGTGTGTGTGTCTATGTGTGTGTGTCTGTTTGTGTCTGTGTCTGTGTGTGTCTCTGTGTGTGTCTGTGCGTGTGTCTGTTTGTGTGTGTCTGTGTCTGTGTGTATCTGTGTGTCTGTGTGTGTGTTTGTGTGCAGGGGTGTGTGTGTGTTTTTTGGATTTTTACCTTGAATATTTCCTGCCTCACTCTTCAAATGACTTTTCTCCAAGGAGACTTGGTGACTTTTACCAGAGAATGGCATCAGAAACCAAGATGTTTGCATGCGCACACTACTTATGCTTGGGCTTCCTGGGGTGCTGGTGTGTATCAAGCCCCTCAGATGAAACAGCAAGGAAATACACGTGTGCACTAGTTCATGTAGACACATAGCTCTGCACACGCTTCTCTAAGTAGCCATCTGCATGTATAGCAAGCAGGACATGAGTCCACTCTGATGATGCCCCCTCTAATCCAGGGGTCATTCTGGCCTCTTTTCTTTGCTTGTCTGAACCTCTCCTCCCACAGTGAGAAATCTGGCTCCTCTGATCTGCCGCCATTTACTGAATCCTTCATTTCCACTGCACATATAGATGGCTTCCATATTGCTAACTTGTGCCTCTCTGGGAAACAGCTTTGCAACAGGAGTGCAGTGTCACGCACAGCCCCTAATGCCTCTGGTCTTAGGGGTGCGATTCATTTTCAAAGTTACCAGATCAGGGCCACGTCCCCTGCTGCCTTCCAAGCTTCGTGTGGTTATAATAGAGTTAATGTCATTTTGTCACTGTTTGAATTGCACCTTGAGATTCTCGAACTCCTCAATTCTTTCATAATTTTGCATATATTAAAGCTCACTCTTTGTGCTACAAAGTTCTGTGTGTTCTGACAAATACCGAGGGCCCTATGTGCTCCACTCGAGCGCCATGCGGATGGAAGTGTTTCACTGTCCTGAGCTGTGCGCTGTGTTTCCCGGTGTGCTTCCTGATCTGAATCCCTGGCAACTTGTCTTTTGACCATTTCTATAAATTTGCCTTTTCCAAAAGGGTATCATACAATCTCTACAAACTTCCTTCCCTTAGCCGCACTGAGATTCATCCAGGTCTTTGGATGTCATGCCCATGTCCTTTCCTTTTATTGCTGAATAGTATTCCACTGGGTGAATGGACCACAGTCTGTTTCTGCAAGCACATAAGGAAGGACATCTCCATTGCTATCAGTTTTCTGTGATTATCAATAAAGCTCACATAAACAGTCACATGGTCGTCATTGCGTGACATACATTTTCAAATCAGTTGGGTAAGCACCTAGCAGCAAGGTTGCCAAAGAGCATGATACAACTCCGCATGCTTTTGTAAGAAACTGCCAAATCGTCTTCTAAAGTGGTTGTCATATTTTGCATTCCTATGAATGAGTGTTCTTAATCCTTAGTTGTCTTGCCAGAAATTGGTATTGTCGGCTTTTTGGATTGCAGCCATTCTAATAGGTGTGTAGCGATGTCTCAGTGTCTCGTTTTAACTTGCATTTCCCCAGTGATGAATTATGTGGGGCATCTTTTCATAGGCTTGCTTGCCATCTGTGTAACTCCTTTGGTGAAACTTGCTCAGAGAGTTTTCTTACTTCTAACTTGGTTCATTTGTTTTCTTATTGCTCCCTTTTTGAGAGTTCTTGATATATTTCAGATACAAGTTCAGATAAGTGTTTTGCAAATATTTTCTCCCAGACTGTGGTTTTTCTTTTTATTCTGTGAATAATGTCTTCCACAGAGGAAACCTTCTTTAAATTTTAATAAAATACAACCTATATTTTCTTCTTCTATGGATCTTCTTTTACTGTTGCGTCTAAAAATTCATCTTCACATCCAAGTTCATATTTATTTTCTCTTCCTTTAGAAGCTTTGATTATTTGGCATTTAAACGTGTGTATAACCAATTTTGAGTTAATTTTTGGAAGACTGAAGGTGTGTATATAGATTCATCCCTTTGTTTTACGTATGGATACCGAATTGATCCTCCATCATTAGTTGCAAGTACTATCCTTTCTTTATTAAATTATCATTGCTCTTTTGTCAACGATGAATTGACCATACATTTGTGGGTCTATTTGGGGTTCTTTGATTTCGTTGTTTTCTGTGTCTGTTTTCTTCCACCAACACCACACTGTCTTGACTACTAAAAGCTTTTATTATGACTTAAAATCAGGTATCAAAGTCTTCCAACTTTGCTCTTTTTCAGTATTGTATTAGCTATTTCGTTTATTTTTCCTTCTTACATAAACTTTAGCATGAGCTTAACAATAGCTACATAATAGTTAAAATTTTGATTGGTATCCCATTGAATTTATAAATCAAATTGGGGAACATTGTCTTAATATTATAAATATGAGCTACAAATATGAACTATTTCCCCATTTATTTAGACCTGTCTTTTTTTTCTTCTTCTTCTTTTTTTTAAGGAAATGTACAGGTAAGAATGAAGGCAAGCAGGCAGGCAGGCAGGGAGAGGAGGAAGAAGCATTTTACTGATTTGTATTTAGTTGTTCATCTTGTCTGTTCTCGCAGTCAGGGAAGTGAACCCAGGTCCTTGGGATGTATGTGTACTGTGCTGAGGCCAGAGGCAGTTGACCAAACCACAACTCCACCAGGGCTTGCCTAGTTCTGCTTTTATTTCTTCCTTAAGTGTTTTGTAGTTTCCACATACAGATATTCTAACATATTTTGTTAGATTTATACTTCATATTTCCTTTACAGGTGCTATTACAAATAGCATTTTTAATAATAAAATTCATTGCAGATAACTAGGAAAGCAATTGATTTTGTACATTTTTCTTGTATCTTGCAACTTTGTCAGAATCTCTTCCTAGTTTTAGGAGAGCTTTTTTAAAGCAATTCTTTGGGATTTTCTACATAGATAACCATGTCATCAGAGTAGAAAGATGGGTTTTAGATCTATGTTCCCAATCTGTACATTTTAAGTATTCTGTCTTTCCTGACACCACTAGGTGGGACTTCATGAAGCTGGAGGGCTGGTCATTGTTATGGAGCTGCTCTGGGGGCATTTCATGAGGATTACTTTCCCTTCCCATCCACCTGTCAGAGTCACTAAGTTTCTTCAACACGAGAACCCAGTGGAGTTCTTGTAAAGCCCATAAAAGTGTAGGGGTCCCCTAAGCTTGAGGCCCTATGCATTTTCATTCCCATTCTAGTCCATACTCAGCCACCAGCAAATCTTCAGAATGATCATTTCAGTGCTCTTAACGTGCATGACATCAGCATCTTTCTGGACGAGACTGTTTCTACAGATTTCGGAGTGTGAATTTACCCTGCAGCCTCTCAAGTCTTTCCCAGAAAAGTCATTGATTTTTAGTTTGTTCAGATTTTTCTCTTGTTAGGTTGAAACAATGATTTCCAAGCACTTTACCTATTAGAACTGAAGCCCAGTGTTCAACATTTTCAGCATTAGAATGCCGTTCCTTTAAGTTGTCATTGTATCAGACACATATTATCTGGAAACAAAAATGAGGAAACCTACTCATATCAGTTAATTTGATGAAAGAGACTTTGACCCCAGTGTCTGTTTTTCAAATGAAAAAATGCTCATCAGTGAAGAGAAAGCGTTGAATGAAAACACAGCGAATTCCATCTGTACTGGTCATTGAGGCCAACTTTAAATGGTCTAACTTCTGGGGATACTTGAAAGCAATTTTCCAAAGAAAAATTCACTATAGATAAAATGTCAGACATACTTGAATCGATTTTAGAATCCTAGCACCCACCAACACTTATGACACAGAGCAAGTGTTCAAAAAAGATGTTTTCTTTTTGTTTTATGATGAATCAGTGAGAAAGTGGGTCATTTTCTGACCCAGCGAGATACACCAAAAGAACACTTGATAACCTCTTACATTCAGCTTTATAGGTAGTCAAGATCTTCTCTGCAATGAACAATAAAACAATAATTAGATATCACAACTTAAAAAGTTTAAAAACTCAGAGACGGAACAAATCCCATTACTGGTAAACTCATGCTTGTTGATATCCTTTTCCCTTTTCTTTTTTTTAAAAATAAAGTCACAAGAGGACATTATAGACCTGAAGACCTGCATTGCACATTTGTATGTGGTAGCACCTGCTGCCTAATGAACTGGCCAAACACAGTGGCCCAAAACAACACCTATTATGATTGATTCTAAGTTTCTGAATGAGTAGAGTTGTTTCGGTGTCTGCTTTCCTTACTGGGTATCCATGGGCAAAGGCTGATGCAGGTCAGCCTTCCCTCCTGGCTATGCCTACCTCTTGGCTGGCCACAGCTGGGCTGTCCTCTGGAAGGAGTCTGATTCTCCGAGAGGTCAGTCAGGGATTTCACAAGGTCAGTGACAGAGTTTCCAAAGGAAATGAGCAAAAGTGTCCCATGAGGCCTAGACTTTGACCCAGTTTACTGTCACTTTCACCAGCTTCTGTTAGTCAATGTAAGTTGCAAGGCCATATTTAAGGGCGAGGGGACCAGACTCCATCACATGACGGAAGGGAGAAACCAGGCTGCATTTCAAAAGGGTCTGAATACAGGAAAGGATGAAGAATTGTAGGTACTTTATTCACTGACTATATACATTTCTAATATTGGAATCATTTCTCCTAAATGTCTAAGTGGTGTCTGGCATTACATAAGTTCTGTGTTGTAACTGATGAAAAGGTCAAAATGGAGTTACTTCTCAGGCCAAATTATATTCAATAAATGTATTCAATGACAAATTTCCTATAACAAGTCACCAAGGTCCCTGAGTCTCTGCTGCACTGAGGAGGGGGTGTGCGGGGCAGCTCGCATGCTCCCAGGTCTCCAGGTAGACAACTTCAGCCTTGATCTTATTTTTCAGGTAATATAGACATTATTATTGAACCAACAAGTTCCAAGAATCAGACCCAGGTCATTCCTCAGACTTATAAATCACAAATACATGAATTAATAAAGCATACAATTTGTATGTGTGTCTAGGATTCGAATTCTTTGCTTTATCTTTCTGACGACCAACATAACTTTCACCTGCATCACAGCACCTGCTCCTCGAAGCAGCCTGGCAAGCTGAACAAAGACTGTTGCCGTGCAGTTCAGACCAGGGAGGTGCTTCAGCTTAGCTAAAGTCACACCCGATCAATCGCTGCGCGCTCTCAGGAGTCTCCTTGCTCACACACTCACTTTTGAGAGCTTCCTCTCAAGCTCTTTCCTCTGATTTTCAGAAAGCAGCCATGTTTTGGGTTAAACCGACGCTTCCCTGATAGGCACTGTCTCCACTTCCATGTGTGGCAGCCACCACCACTGTGGGCTTTAAGATGCATTTTTAGAGACTGACTCGTTTACTCCATTATCCCAAGTGGGCCTCAGGGAATGTGAAGGGAGAGAGAAAGAAATACAAAAATAGACAACAAATCCAAATCTTCTTACATGTGGTATAAAGAAAAGGATTTGTTTTCCTCTCCTCCTACCCAGTAAAGATTCAAAGTCTGGAAGCACCTTCATTAACCTTATGATGTAATCTGGTTAATTATCAATAGTAATAATCAGAGCTGCTAGGTCAATGCTCCATGGATTAAATTATGAAACCAACATTGATGATGATATTATTGGGCATAATAAGGAGGTCACAATCAGACACTGCTTTTACATTTTACTTCCTCTTCCAAATCTCCACTGATTAATTCTGATAATAAACCCAATTTAATTAAGTTATCTTTGCCCTTGTTTTGCAGATGGTAAGTCAATGCACATACAGGTTATATGTCTTCCTCAACACCATGGAGAGAGGTTGTTTCTGTGACCTGGTGTCTGAGCCCAGAATGCAAGGAACATAAAGAATGAAAAGAGTATGGATGCTTAAACAGGATCACTCAGGGTGTGGTCTGCTTCTGCCTCTTACCAGCTCCTTCACTCTGAGCAGGATGGACTCTCTGAATCTCAGTTTCCTCTTGTGTAAATGACTTGGCAGGATTATGATAAAGATGTTCCTGATGTCTTTGTAGTGGGAGGCACTCAATCAATTGTGTCTTATTTCCCTCCCAACTCATTCCTAGGAATCTCTTCAGATAGCACACTCTCCAGAAAGATAAGACTTGATGTAGCTAACCCTTTGGTCTACTCTTGCACTCAACTGATGCATATATTTTTGTAAGCAAGACACAGTTTTCAATGTAAAAAAAGAAGTAAACGTGGCCTTTACACATGCAATAGAATCACTTGGGATACTTGCTTATAAAAGAGATTCCTAAGGCCAGCAAAGATCTAGTTCATGAGCAGGGGCGGGAGGAACAACCAAACACTGAATGAATGAATGAATGAATCTGCTTCTCCCTTCTCTCCCTTCCTGTCTGACCATCTGCCTTCCTTCCTCTTAAAAAAAAAAAAAGACTCATTGCCATCAGATGTCTACTGAATTGGGATCTCTTATAGATGGAGATGCACAATCTGCATTTCAGTTAGTTCCCCCATGTGATTCACCTGCATCATGACATCTTAGCTCTACTGTTAGAACACTTTCAAGCTACAGTTCCTGCTTTCCATGGTCCTAAAGATTTCAAGAAGAAAGGTAATTCGTGTGTGCAAATTATTATAGCAACACATATAAAACGATTACTTTAAAGAAAGTTCAAACAAATTGCTAGTAAATTGGGGGCAGAAGAGATCATGTATTCTCAAAAATGGTCAGGGAATTCTTTAAGCAAACGGTGATGCTAATTTCCCATGAAGCTGTGAGCACGGTAAAGAGTTCAACTTTCCCCTTGTAGCTTTGGCCAAAGCTCGTATTTCCAGAATTATTCACTCTATTCTAGCCTCTGGCATGATAGTAGCAACACATTCAGTATTCATCCATCATGCAAATCTTGAACTTTTTATATTTAATGTCCAGAATTCAGAAATTCAAAATCCTTTTCTTTTGAACAATTGTCAACACAAGTGCTTCCAAAATCCCACTCTGACACTCAAAGGCTAAGAACTGAACTGATATCTTTGTTGTTTACACTCTACTGAAACAATGCTTCCCTGAGTGGGGAGTTGGGAAGTCTTCTCATCTAGTGGAAAGCCACAAGATGTAAAGTGACGTGAGGGAACACATTAGTAATTCAAATGCCATCCCACCATGTTGATAGTTAAAGAACAGCTTCCACATCGTATGATTTGCAACCCTCCCTCATTTTAGTAGCTCGAAGACCATAACAGTACATGATGAGCTCCATACTGACAGTTCTAAGAACAGACAATTTCATCTTCTAACCCATAATAGATGCTGACTTAAACTTATAAACCATATTAACTCATTTCCTCATTAATCCAAACAGTGAGGAAATGCTCAGAAGAAGCAGAGAAGCAAAGTCATAAGGAACCATGGCCTCCAGTTCAGAGACAGCTGTTCTCAAAGATCTTGTCCAGAAAGTTACCTTCTACTTGTGACTCTTGTCATTCTGTCATTAAGACATCACCAAAAGTTCTGAATGTTCCCACCACCTTGTTATAAGTGGTGTCCATAGGATTCTTGCTCCTATCAGTAGATTAGAAATAGAGTAAAAAATACGGCTTGAAAACCTGGAAATGTAAGAAATGAGGATATTCTACCTGGATGGACAAAGGCAATAATATAGGTAGCTTTTATTGGATTTTACTGTATTTCAGTCATACAATCTTCTTTATTCTAGCAGAATCTACAAGATAAACAGTACTGCGGCCATTTTGTAAATGGTGATTCTGAATTTCAAAGAGGTTGAGTTACTTCATGATGGAAAAGCAAATCAAAGCCACAATGAGACATGACTTCTCATCTACTGAGATGGCTAGTCTGGGTTTTAAAGTGTAATTTAAGAACAGAAGATAAGTGTCAGCAAGGATGTATAGAAATTGAATCCTTGTACATTGCTAAGGAGAACATATAACAGCGCAGCTATTGTGGAAAACAGTTTGGTGGGACCTCAAGGAGCTAAAATTTAGAATTGCTATATGATCCAGCAATTTCACTTTGCAGTTATAAACAGACACTATTTTCAGATATACACCAATGTTCATTGCAGGTTTGTTGCAGGAGGTCACAGAGAGAGCATGATTGCTGGTTGACCTTCAACCTAGATCTGTAGTCAGAGACTCCTACCCTGTCCTTAGAATGTGTGTTATCCCCACTCACCATCCCCATTGCCCAGCCTTCGTCAAGGGCTCAGGCTTGAGAGAGAAGACTGTCAGAGACCACAGTTCTGGTGGGCTGCAGTGGAGATCTACTTGTGTTGCAAAGGGCATGCCTCCTATGTAAGTCTCCTGGCTTATTAAAGCTGTCACCTACCAATCAAGGATGACTTGCCTCATTTTTCAGTCTCTTCTTGCCCTTCAGAGAGATGCATTGGGGATGGAGGGTTGTTTCAGATTTCTCCCAGGAATCTCCTGAGCTTTCAAACTAGCAAGCTTTTTTCACATGAGCCAAAAGGTGAACACAATGCTGGCATCAATCAGAAGTGAATGGGTAAGCAAAATGTGAACTATACATGCAATGGAATATTGCTTAGTCTTGAAAAAAGAGTGAAATTCTGATGCATGCAACATGAATGAATCCCCAAAACTTAAGTAACATAAGCCCAACACATTTAGACAAAAATTTCAGAGACAAAAAGTAAATTAGGGGTTACGATGGGCTGGCGGAGATTGAGTGAGGGCAAATTATTGAATGGGTAGAGAGCTCTTTGGTGTCATAAAAACATTTTGGAAGTAATGTGGTTGTTTGTACAGAACTGTGAAGTCATTAATGTCAATTAATTGTGCATTTAAAAAGGTTAAAATGATAAATTTTAGATTATAGGTATGTATGTTTATTACTACAGGTTTTTAAAAAGAGGTGGGATTCTGTACCAAAATCCATAGTAAGTAGCAGAGGCAAGAGACAGACACATTAATTCCTTTATTTTGTACAGAAAAGAACTCTTTAATATAACTCTTGCTTTCTTGTGTCCTGTATCTAGAAACTGGGAACAGACAATCATTTTCCATGATCTGAAGTCTCGCAGTTTAAGAATCTTAACCCCACCCCACGCCTCCATTACCCGCAACTGTTGAAAATAACAAGATTCGGATAGGCTTTTGTCCCTATCACAGTCTTCTAGAAACAAAGCCACTGTATCATATCTTGAACTTACTATTTTTAATGTTCATCTTGGGAAAAAATCAGAGAAAAAAGATCCACCCTTCCTGTCTGTGGGAGGGGAGACCAGCATCGTGGTCTGTGCCAGAGATAAAACACATAACATCCATCACTTGAACATATTCCTCACATGTGCATTCAAGGGGGATGAAATATAAAATTATCAGGCTTTTCCACGTGACACTCACTTACTTTAGTTTTTGGATCCAGAAAGTAGCAGTTGGAAAACCTGGTTTCTAGTCTGTTTTCTTCCACTGGCTGGCTGGGGGACCTTGGACATGTGACTGGCACATAATTGACATGAATAATTAAAGGTTCTTCTTCTTACTATTAAATGTCAATAATGCCTTAGTCACGGTGTCAATAACTTAAGCAGTTTGATTTGATAAACTCTAAGGCCCTTTTCGCACCTCTTTCCTAGAAATCCAGTTGTTTTTTGTGAGAAAGAAATTAGAAGAAAATCAAGTCCATCAACCAACCTATCTCTTCCAATACCCGACTGGTTCCTTGCCTGGGAAACTTTTTTCCTAACTTCCAAAGGTCACTCTTGTTGTTCACCATAACTTATTGTTTTCCCACACCTGGGCAGATTTTTCTTCCCTGGTCCCATTACCCCTTCGGTGGAATTGACACTTCTCTGGGTTGGTGAGTGGAGTGTGAAATAATTAAATGTGACAAGTCTATTGCTTTCAGATTGAGTTTAACTCCCAAAGAGTGGGATTGATTTTCCTCCGACTGATGACAAGAAATGGGTCTGACAAGCTACTACCCAGAAAGAGTTTTATCAGAGAATTTCAAGCAGATGAAAGTTGGACTTACAATGAAAATCGTCCTCCATGCTACTGTGCAGCCCACAAGTCAACTATGTAATTCATCTCCACAGAGCCAGCCCTGTCATTTGTACTAATTAAGAGAGGACCAATCTAAACTCCAGAAGTGCATGTTTTAGAATTCAATTCTACTCCCTCGGGGACCATACTGATGAAATACAAAAATATTCATTGCTAACTAGCATATAACATGCTAGTTCTAACACAGTACTTGAAAATTGTTCTCTTAAGGAGGCTAATTGTTGTGTATACTGTAGATGACAGGATGAACTTACTGGGCAAACTTTGCAGAAGATGCAAAAAGGAATTTTATATACTCTGATTTAGTGGATTCCTGGAAAAACAGAATTAGGTGGAATTGCTTATACTCATCTTGCAGAGAAATTTCCATTCGTATAATCTGCTTGGCCTCTCAATAATGCCCAGGTGAGAAGTAATGTTTCCAGTTGGTACGTTCTGTAGAAAGAAATGGGCATGAAACGCTCAGTGTGCCTCCTTGCTTGATTTTTCTCAGGTCTGCAGCTGTAGGGAAAGTTTATTTCCAGGTGCTCTTAGCAATGTGCAAAGCTGAGTTCGGCAGGCTATCTCTCTGGGGTGCTGGCCTGTGATTGCCCAGCGCCCTAATGACGAGACAGGTGAGTCCAAATTATTCAGGGAGAAAGTACTGGCAGACCTGCTTGGGTAACAGACCCAGAGTCCCATAATCCAAGAGCCCTAACAGTAACGGTGGCGGTCGCCTGATTTTCTCTTTCGGCTCCTGTGTCCTGCTCTGGGTTGGTTCCAAGCACAGGTGGAAAAGTAAGATGCTACTTCTTGGCACAAACATGATGGTCTGCAGTGATGCCCACGGTATGATCCTAAACTCTGCTCATGGCGTCTCCATGTGGACTGGGAAAACTGAATGTGCATATTCGGTAGACATTTGTGTGACGGTCACGAGATGGTAGATTAGGGGATCCCAGTTCAAGTTGAAACTCTAACAAAATTGTGAGTCAATGTGGATTCTGAAGCCTCCGGGATCAGCTTTCTAAATCTGCTAAATAGTCACTAAATAGTTACTGATTTGGGGCACATTTTATCATTTCCCTGCACCTCCCTCTCCTGCTCTGTACATGGAGACATAAGGTTTTTGTGAGAGGCTGCAGTCGGATTAGATGTGCTAGTCCATCTAAAAAACTTGGCACGTTGCTAGCATATGGAAAATGCTCGGTGCACTGGGCCATTCGAGTGGCTATCTGTTTTTTTTTTCCTTTTACCTTGGGAAAATGACACTCCTTTTGTCAGCTCCTGTTTCTTCTTTTGGACATAGAAGGGACAAGACTCAGATGTGCATAAAGTTCCTCAGTCTAGCATCCAGTTTTCGTGCTCCGAGAGGACGCGTGTGGAACATGTGAATTTGTATGTATGTGTGAGTGTGGGGTTTATGTCTGCCTCCCAGAAACTGTTGCTTCCTTTCTAAATCTCAAAACAAAAATGGTACCATTACTGGAAAACACCAACAGAGGGCATCAGGATTTAATTCTGGGTGAGCTGCTCCTGGAGACAGAGGTTCTGACTGTCTGACAGGTCGCGGGGCAAAACTTTCCCCACGGAGCAGTAAGATTTTAGCCTCTCTGCCACTGCAGTAACCCCAGCACCTTCCTTCCTGCCTGGGTGCCTGCTTCTGCTTCTGCTTCTAGAGTTTCTCCCCCAGGGGTGTCTGCCTTTGTCTGGGACACGGGATGACGGTGTTTACAGAAACAAAACAGTGATTAATGACACCTGAGCTCTCTCTGCTGCGTGCAGAGTTCTGTGCCAAGAGCCCAATCTACCCCAGGGCTGTTTGCATGTCTGAAATGACACCAGGGAAGCTTCCAGCAGGCACACAGAGCGGGGCAGCCAATGCAGAGAGGACAGCGAGCCAGAGGACCAGTGTCTGCACTCGCCAAGGCGAGACTGCTCAGTGCTTCAGTTTACCCTCTTGCTAGAGGTTCAGCAGCAGCTCGCTCCGGGGACACTGCCACATCACGTAAAGGAAAAGGGTTCTAAGCGAAGTCAGGTGTCTCGGGAGGGTCTCTGCCTATGTGCTCTCATGCAGAAGACAAGTGCCCAGAGACTCATCGTCTTAAACTCAAAACAGGGATTATGCCAACACAACGTCCTTCATTGAGAAGCCACCAGGAGGTGCAGGCATTTTGGAGAAGTGGGACGTGTCTCCATGAAGGGTTGCCCTCCTCGGCCGGTCTGGTCCCCGCAGCAGTTCTGGTGGCAGGAGTCCCGCCAGTGGTGACCGGACTCAGCGTCGCGGCCCCACTGCCCTGAAGGGCGCCCATTGTGAGTCAGGTGTCTCTGCTCAGATCCCACCAGGCCTTTCGCCTTGCAAGACGCTTCTAATCTGTAAGTGGGGGTAACAGCGCGTGACTCCAAGTTTTGTGAGAAACATGCAGATGTCGTAGGCCAAGCACTGAGCAAGGCCCTGGAACTGAGTGCCTGCTTAATAAGTTGGTCCTGATCATTGCTATCAGAATGTTTCCTTCCTCCGAACCAGGAGACTTCCCGCCCCACCGCCAGTCTTTCCAGATGAGCCGAACTCCCAACAGTCTCTCCTTGTCCTAAACTGCCTCCACCAGTAAGGTCTGCACCAGCACCCCACACCGAGACCCGTCGTCACCTCAAGCGACCTGGGATGTTGGAACAGGGTCTTCTGCAAGTTCTGTCCCCATTTGGCATCCTGGGCCCTCAGGAGTGTCCACTCCTCCTCTCCAGCTCCCTGCGTCTTTCTTCATATTCTCATCTAGCACCGTCGCTTGGTAAGGGCCCCCATCTAATTCAATCCTCTGGCAGGATAACTGTGGACCAGCAAGGGGAGGGGGTTGATCCTAGGTCACGAGTCCCTGCTAACTGTAGGACGTGGACAGATGCCAAATCATGGACTCTTAAAGGAAGTTTCATTAGTGAGCTCCTAACAGAGCTGCCAGTTGGGAAAGAACAGTGGGATCCATCTAGAATATTATCTTGTCTCCAAGTTGACCTACCTAGGCACCATCCCAGCTCTTTGCTTACACTTCTAGTAAAGTGCTTTGAAAGATATGCATTATTGTATCCCTGAAAGAAGGATTGGAGGACAGAGACAAGGAAAGGAAGGAAGAGAGGGAGGGAAGGAGTCAGGGAGGGAGGGAAGGAGGGAGGGAGTCAGGGAGGGAGGGAGGGAGGAAGAGAGTCAGGGAGGGAGGGAAGGAGGCAGGGGAGGAAGCAGGCAGGGAGGCAGGGAGGGAGAGAGGCAGGGAGGGAGGGAGGGAGGATTAAAGTCTCCTGTAACAGTCACTGCACTTGGCAGTTAACATCCATACATTATTTTATTTACTCTTCACCGCCATCTTATTAATTAGAAATTGACATCCCTGATTTACAGACAAAGAAATTGCTGAGGCTGGAAAGCTTATGCTGGCATTCTCATCCAAGTCTGTTTAAATGCAAGTTTCCACACAAAGAGGTCCCTTCCAGTGAAGGAATGCATGTTCTTGGGGACACGGGTTTGTGAGCCCCTGCTTTTAGACTTTGGGTTTACTGACATTTCTCCTGACTTGAGCCGAGACACTCCTGATCATATTCTTTTGTTCAGTCAGCGGCTCACTCCTGGTGCGTCTGTTCTTCACTCAGTTGCATGAATGCGTGCTGCAGAGCCAGCACCACAGAAGACGCATGAGGCTCGGCGCCCTTCTCCCCACACCCTGTGTCGGGTGGCAGATTTCTCTGTCCTGTGTCTGCAGAGACGAGTACACACGTGCACGGAAAGTGCAGAGCGGCTGTATTCAGATGCAGGCGTGCAAATACATCCAGCCACGCTCCTGCGGGCCGGCTTCTGCAGGCCGGTCTCTCTCCAGAGAGGGGCCTAGGGAGTTGCAGCTGGAGATGCCCTGGGCCAGGCCTTGGCCACTGTCCCTGGGAATTACCTGTGACCTTGCCGTGTCCCTGGACTGCTGAATAGGACTGTCCTCTCAGGTGTCCTACTCCAGATGGATTCTAATGGCAGATCACTGGCCACGGGGTCTGGTTGGGTCTTTGCAGGCTGACCTAGTGGGAGGAGAAAATTGAACAAAACATGACCCCTATCCCAGCAAAGCATCCATCTGGAGACACACCTAGATGGGGTCCGTTTGTGGTCTGCAGAGTGATTTCTTCTCACCAAGCGCAAGGAGAGAATGGCAAGCGGTCTTAAATCTCAGGACAAACTCGGAAAGGAAAGAAATAACAGCTGCAATGATAGCGTCAAAGTCCTTGGCTAGATTATAGTCCCTCTGTTTGCTCCCAACTACTAGTTACCAAGAGCGGCCCTACCCTTCGCCAGGCCCTGAGCTGAGGATTTACCCTTAGCGCTTACAGCAGTGCTGTGAAATAAGCTCTGCTATGATATATATGATAAATATATTTAAAATACAAGAAAGCGGAGCTTGGGGGAAGCCCGAGGACTTTCCCTGAGCACAAAGCAATCACCGGGCAGAGGCCAGGCTGGCTTTTTGACGGCCATGCTGTGGGCTGAATTCAGGAACTGCTCCAGCCGGCTGGTTGTTACCATCCGTCAAGACACTGTTGACGATGACCAATACCCCAGACCTGGGGGTCTCAGATGGGACTCAGTGTGTGTGCTCACCACGTCCCAGATAACTGTGGGGACCCAGCTGAGACACAGCCAGATCCAAGATTTCATGCCTCTTACCTGACAGCTGGGAGCTAAGAAGGGTGGGGGGCCTGGGCCCCATCTGGAGACAGCTGAAATAGGGCCCGAAGCCAGCCCCCATTCTGCCCCTCCCCACTCCACCGGCTTGCCCATAAATCTCAGCTTTGGTGGACTGATGCCAATGCAGATCAGAAGCTTTCTCCCCTCCTCATCTAATGTCTGGATGTGTCAGGTAAGTGGGGCAGCAAGACTGCACAGGCCTGGTCGACTTCAGCTGGCTGTAGCTTGTCTAGACACATGAGACATGAATTACCCACCCAGCAGACTCTGTGCAAAAGCCGTGTTCTCTGAGCAGCGATAAGCTGCCCCCTTAAGGAGTTAGTTGCCAGTATTCCCTGCTGCCCGCTCCATCCAGCCCCACACTACGTGGGCCAGCCTTATCTTTCTAGAATGTTCCCTCGAAGCAAAATGATCAT
Source organism: Solenodon paradoxus (assembly GCA_004363575.1). Classification (NCBI taxonomy): domain Eukaryota; kingdom Metazoa; phylum Chordata; class Mammalia; order Eulipotyphla; family Solenodontidae; genus Solenodon; species Solenodon paradoxus. Next base: position 154,451 of record RJWH01002667.1, read on the forward strand.
CTGGATGAGCTGAGATTGGACGTCTAGCTCCCAGTCTGCCATTCATGGTCTGTGTCATCTGACACATTTTTCTTTCCTCACACCAAGATCTTCACTTCCCAAGGGTAAGGCAGCTAGTTCTCATTTACTCCACTGAGATCTGATCTCAAGTCACCATCCGCTCGTGTTTCAAGGTCGAGGCTCTGGAATTAGGAGGATTTAAGTTTACATCTCCTCTCTGCCCCTCAGTGGTTGTGCAGCCTTGGGGAAGTTGCTTTCCCACTCTGGGCCTTTCTTTCACAGTCTGAACATTGAAGAGACAACTGGACCTCTGTGAAGATGCTGCTGGAGGGACTGCATGAATGGTGTCCATAAAGTGCCTGGCATTTGGCAACTAGTCACCCTGATTGTACTATGAGTGTTATTAGATAAGCTTGCGAAGACATAACCATCCTCTAATGCTGTCTACATTTAGGTGGGACTGGCAGGGGTCTCTGAATCCCCAGTGAATGATCTAAACTGAACCCAAACCCTGGGTGAGAAATATTTCCCTGGTGGAGATTACAAATTCGAGCTGATGTAAAGGAAGATTTGTGACTTTGCAGCTAAAGTCTAGGGAGATGTGGGGACAGCATAAATTCTCCAGGCCGGTGGCTCGAGACCAACACTACCCCAGCCCCATCAGCTTCTCCCCGCCCCTGCCACATGACCAGGTCGTCTGACTCTGGGCCTGTGCATAGCCGCTTTCCCTTGCAGGCTAAGACCTGCTCGTTCTCTTGGTCACTGCCACTGCTCTCCCAGGCCAGGGTCTACCCTCTGCTCCTGTCCCTGGCTCCCCTCTTCTCTGTCCACGAGCTTGCACTCACTTCTCAAAGCCCGCAGAAGTCCCTGATGCTGAACTTGCCTTGCAGTGAGCTCACTGTCTCTGGAGGTCCAGACACCTCTGTTTAATTTCAGACTGTTCTGAGTCATAGCTCTATTGGGGTCCTCACCCACTTCCCCAGGATGCTCTGGTACTGACACACACACGCTCTCGGGTCATCGCATTCTGGGTGAATGCCTAGCTGACAAGTGTCCTCTTGAGTCAGAGAATGGCAAAATGCACTTGGAGAGACTCTTCTTTAGTGTCTTTATTTAAGTGGTCAGTATTTATTTCACCAGATGTTGCTGGAAAAACGGGGCTATCATTATGCAGAAGGCAATCCTAGTCCTCACCCTCTGGAAATAGTGGGGGCAAGTAGATAAGACATATACTTGGTTAAAAAGAACTAGTGAGTGAATTGAGTCAGGTGAAGGGGATGTTCAGGTGTCTGTCGGGGCTCTTGTCAGAGTTCTCAACTGAGAATAACTCATTTTTGTAATCTAAGCAGGGAAGGAATTGATGGGAGGAATGGGCTAAAGGTGATCACAGAGAGCCATGCTTGTCCCTTACATAATACCCAAAGGATAGTATGTGACTGTTGCAGCAAACCCCCATCCTGCTGCCCCCCGACCAAAGATAGCAGGCAGCATATGACCACTGGTCTTTGATGCTGGACGCCAGCTGCTGCCTGTGCCCTGAACGCCAAATCCTTCCACTAAAAGCCTTACCAGGAAGGAGATTCTGTGCCTGTCTCCTTCCTAAGTCCCACTTGGGTGTGTCCAACTGGTCAGGCTGGGACTGTGACCAATCAAATCAAAATAGTCCATGAGGTCACCCAACCAGAGCGAGAGAAAGTGTGTGCACATATGTGGTTGAAGCAGCTGAGTAGCTGAAAAGGCAAAACAAATACGCATCACAGATCTCCTCGGAGAATTTGTGGGCAAGGAGAGGGGAAGGACCGGACAAGCCTCTCAGAGGTATTCGTTGCTCAGCTGAGCTCTGTACAAGGAAAGTCCGGTAAGGACAGGTCTGAGGGAAGGTTAACCCAGAGGGAACAGCAGTCAGACACGCTTGGAGATGGGGAGTGGCAATTGCTCAGCGTAGCTAGATTGGATTTGGAAGGAGGGAATGGTCAATGTTGAAGCTGGAAGATGAGCAGGGTCAGGCCCCTCAAACCTTAAATCCTCTGGGCTGAGAAGCAGGATCCAACAGCAGCCAACACTGCTCAGAGAGACCAAGAAAAGAAGACGGCCGCCCGTTTCACGACCTTCCTTATAAGTGTTTCTGATGTTTCTTTTCTTCTTTTATTGAAGAGACATCATTGAAGCTCACTTAAAGACTCCCTGCAAGTAGAAATTCTTCACCGTTATGGGCAATTTTTCCCATGAGATCATGCAGGCGTGGGCTGTTTATGGAAGCATGAGACATTCCTTGCAGAAAATATCATTTTGTACTCATGATGCAAACATCATCAGACTGTCTTTGGAAATTAGCACAAGAGCTGCAGTCTTCTGTCTGTCTGGTCTGCTGGGCTCCTCTTGCACCTGTCTACCTGTGCGAAGCACAGCTCAGACCCCTCCTCCTGCACGGAGAGTTCCTCACCTGTGCCCTCCTAATCTGCCTTCCTCTGCCTTGACCACTTCACACACTTCACGTTCTCAGGTGCCTATCTGCTGTCTCTTATGACATCCTTTTGCAATAGAAAGCAAAGGAGCTCTCAGTATTTTCACTTACAAAGATTTTTTTCTTGTGAGGTCTTTCCAGAAGAGAAAGCTGGAACATAGTCTGAGTACTCAGCTATTGTTTTATGGAAACTGAAATTTCCTAACCAATAAGCTAACTCCGAGTCCTCCAAGGAAGTGTCCTCTCCCTGAGACAGGGTCCTCACAAAAGCAGGGATGTGACCTCTCTTCCAGAACCTTCTGCTCCAGGTGCCCATCATGATAAGTCATGGGAGTCAGAGAGTAAAGATCATTGTTCCAGAATCTTGTGAAGCTCATCTGTGCTTGAACCTGGGCTTATACAAAAGAGTTAAAAGTGCATCTACCACGGACTTGGATTTCTTAGTTGTGTCCCTATTTGATGACTGGGAGAGTGTTATCTCTTTAAATCACAATAGAACTGTGTGCAAACCACTTTCTCTAAGTTGTTCCTTTGCCTTTGAAATGAAGAGACAACAGGGAAGTAAAATATTTTCTCCATGAATCACTGCTTCTTAAGAGCTTGAGTACAGAAGGCTCCTTCCAAGTAAATATCCTAATGTCTGGGAAAATGGTCATCCAATGACTCTTTAAAGCACATTTGCATCCGAACCCTTTGCAGTGCATCTTCTATTCATTTCAATCAAGGAGTCTGGAATTACATGGAGAGCTGCGAATTCAGAGTTGGAGTCAAGGCCTCTAAGAAGCACCGAGAAACCAGCAGAATCCACAGCTATGTTCTCTTTTCTGTTTTATTTTCTCTTCTCTGCTTCTCTCTAGTGTCTTCTCCCACCATCACGAGCATCTTCTATCTTCTCCTTGTCCTTATGCAACTGACATAGCTGCCATTCTCTATCTGCTTTCAAACGAATCCACCAGATACTGTCTCAGTCTCTCAGTTACCCAGATCCACACTCCTCAAGGGGCCGTTGACTGTCGTTCTGTGCCTGGCTGCCTGTCCCAGTTTGCTAAGGTCAGGCCACACTGGGCACCAAAGCACAGCTATGCTTGTTCATGAAGGATTACATAAAGTTAGAGTCTCTAAGATGGGATGTGGGCAGAGCAGGATTTTAGAGCTGTAGTGGTTACCTGTTGCTACCTAACATATTGTCCCAGAACAGTGTGGCTTAGAAGAATCACCCACATTTATCATCTCACAGTTTCTGTGGATGAGGAATTTGGTAGGATTTTTGCTAAGGAGATCTAGCTCACACACTCTTGTAGGCAGGATGTTTGCAGGGGCTGCAGTCATCTGAAGTCTGGACTGGGGCTGGAGAATCCATATCCGAGGTGGCTCACTCACAAGGCTGAAAGTTGATGCTGGTATTTTCCCGGGAGGCCTTAGTCCCTCCCCAAAGGAGCCTCTATGGGCTTCTTGAGTATTCCCATACCATGGCAGCTAGCTGTCCCCTAAGCAAGCAAACTACTGACTCTGCAGAAGCCACAGGTCTTGAGAACTAGACTCAGGAGTCATATACTGCCAGCTCTATAGCAGCCTATGTTACACAGGTCATCCCTGCTCATTGGGTGGAGTGGGTTGTGCAAAGGTGTGGACACCAGGTGGTAAGAGTCGTTGGGGGCCAGCCACCTTGGAGTCCGGCTACCACAAGAGCTGGAACTTTACAGGTTTCCAGAGACAAAGGTGCCACATCTTCCCTGTGCAGCAGCTGCCCGCATTTTCCTCTTGGAGGACCAAGAAGCGCTCTTTCAGATGCAACCTGGCCCGCTCGTTTTAAATTCCAAATTAAAACCAAGTTTGCATGCCTTGGAGTGAGAGCTGCCTATGCAGCTGCTTAACTACATATTCATTATTTGTAGGACATCATTCACCCAAGAGATCTGTGCTAATTTCCCTGGAAATGTGTTGCCAGAGCCCCCGCAGAGAGCTGCGCCCACCTCAGTGTGCAGCTCCCAGGAGCGGGCGCCATGGGTATTCGTTGATGACAATGACCGATCATCGGCTGAATGGAGGGAATATTTTTAAAAGAAGGTTGGGGACGAGCAGAGAAATTCAGCTCTTTCATGTGGGTCATGTGAGCACTCAATAGCTTTGACATCCACAACGTTGGCTTTTTTAGAATCCAGAGTTGGCAGAGGAAACAAGGAGCTAAGTAGAAAATAATAAAAGAAAATTGTATGTGTTCAGTGCCAAGAAGGAATGATTCTAGGAAAAAGGTTAAATTCTGAAGGCTGGGCTGACAAAATAATATATGCTTCAAATCCCTTATGAGAGCAGGAAATATTCTGTGGCAGAAACACAAGCCAGGAGATCTGGTTCCTAACCCTCAAACTCACCGCGTCGACTATGAAGTCTCCTGGATAGGGCAGACCAAGACTCAAGGCTACATTTTGGATTTTGATTTCGTGGTGCGAAGAGTCATCGCTAAAGAACTTGCAAGGCAGTTCAACACTAGAGAAGAAGTGCCATCTCTCTGAGCCTCTTTTTTTCTCGTCTGTTAAAAAAAACAAACCCAGCAAATAATAATAAAAGTACGCCCACCTCACCCCTGCTCTTACTGACTTGGTGTTGCTGCTTCAAGCATCAATTTCCGGAAAGCAATTACAGCTTTGACAAGTCCAAGGATGTGCCAAGGATCGGGCATCCTTCTGCGGCTTGTCCTTTTGGACCGGGCTGCTCTGGCTTCAGGTACCTGAGTCGTGTCAGGCAAAGATGCTGCTCTGAGCCCAGATGGAAATCAGTAGAGTTAACCACTGCCGGGCCTCAGCTGTAGCAATAATAATAACCACTCTCGTTTGCGCCTTTATGGGCATATTTGGAGCAAAGATATGATGAGTCTCTCTTTGGATCTGAGAGTCTGAAAAAGTGAAGCTCAGAACCTACAGAGCAGAGACTTGGAGGTGGCGACTTGTAGACAGAGTGACGGAAGCAGATGTAGAAAGAAATGAGGAAGAGAGACAGGGAGAGAGTCGTGATGGCATTTCAGCAAATGGTTCCAGTGCTTCCTGAGATCTAGCTGGAGTTGATGCCCTGGATTTTTTCCAGAACAGTCCTCTTTTGCTCAGGTTAAGTATGGGTCTGATTTCTGTCATTCAGAACCAAAAGAGCTCTAAATAATACCCCTTCTGTAAAAGGAACGATTTGTTTCCATGTATGACCCTCATAGAGTTGATACTGGTCTCCGGGCAGCGAATGATGGAGAAACAGTTGCGCAGTGATTCAGAGTGTGTGCCTGGCTCAACCTGGGTCCTAGCTGCTCAACAAACCCTTAAGCTTTCTGTGAATTTTTTTTTCAAGCGAAGGTGCAGGCAGGAATGAAGGCCAGCAAGTAGGTAGGAAAGAAGACAGAAGAAAAAGAAGTTTTTTGGTTTGCTTGGTTTAGTTGTTCATCTTGGTTACCCCGGGAGCCTGGAACATGAACCCAGGTCCTTGAGGTGCACGGGGCCTGAGCCAGCCGGACGCAGTGGATGCATCCCTTGGATCACCAGGGCGCACCAGTGTGATCGTTTCTTTATCCAGCAAAGGCTGATAATAATAGTATCTGCCTTAGAGGGTCGTGTGGGGATTCAGTGAATTGTTACATGAGCAAGGCCAATAATAATTGATTCATCTTCTGGGAAAAAATGTCATGGAGTCTTGGTTCCAATCTGGACTTTAAAAAAAGCCCTATTAATCATGATACACAGATGAGGGGAAATGCCTTTGGAGTGCTGAAAAGAGCTTCGCTCCCTGTGATAACAGGATGGTCTCAAAGTAATCAAAATGTCACGTCGAAATTGGCTACCAGCACATGGAAGGGAGCTGAGACCCCCATGCTTCAGATGTGGTGCCCCTGTGAAACTTTTGTCCCTACTCAAAAATCCTGCAAACAGGGATTGATAATTGAGATTCTGGCTGAAGCGGAGTGAACAAAGATGCTCTAATTAAATTTTGCATAGGAGTTAATTAACCCATTTATGAGCTTTCTTCCTTTGTGCAATCGGGGAAGCACATTATCCGCATTCATATATTCGTAACCTGTCAGTATGTTGAGGGTGATTGTCTTCCCCTTGAGTAATGGAGGAGGAGCGAGATGCCCTCTCTGGGATCTCCAAGCCGTAGCTCATCTGTCCCAGGCTTCGGCTGAGTTTCGACAGCGGCTCTGGGAAGTTCGTGCCTGCTTTGCTTTTCCAGTAGTTCAAAGAGTCGCCAAGGAGGGTTGCTACCACGAATGAGATCTGTCTCCCGGCACAGGGTCCTTCAGACCCACCAGGAGCTGCTCCTTGGAGTGCCCTTGAGAAACGACCTGCATGCCAATGTCCAGCTCTGGGCGTCTCCTGGCCACTCTGCATCCCCCTGTTCGGGGCTAAACCATGGACAGTCAGGGTGAGTATTTCAGGACGAAGGGTCCTCCGGGCTACTCCAGACATGCGGGGGAGTGTTTGCTTCCTTGGGAAGGGAGTGACTAACCTGTGGGAGAAACAGTTACAGCAAAGCGTACGTAGCCTCTATCTCTGGCTGCACGTGTGTGTGCGCACCTATGTGAGTGTGCGTGTGCATAAAGCAGAGAGTGAAAGAGAAAGACACCATGGATGCATTAAAGGACTTCTTTATACAAATGTGTGAAAATATACGCTGCTGAAAGCCTTCAGAGCCCATGAATGAGTGTGTACTAATTCAGCACGGCCACCCTGCCTTCTTCAGAACCGGTGACACTGCGTTCTCCTTGGCTTTGTGATGTCAGACTTCCCAGAGAGGAAACGCTCTCAGAGAGGAACAGGTGGGAGAAAAAAAGAAGCAAGAAGTTAAAAAAAAACCTGGTGGGAGCGGGAGGGGCAGGGGAACTAAGAGAATACATGTGTCTGCATTTGCTCTGAGTGGAAAGGGTGTGTGAGGATTCTTGAGTCGTGTGAGTAGTCACACTGCCTATGTGTCTAAGCTTTGCATCCGCCCGATGACTTCGACATTAACCTTCTGGTTATTTGGCCTAATTTTTAAGTTCAGAGAATAAACAGTTTCTCTGGAGGCCGACTGATTGACTTAAGCTGATTTTAATAGCAGCCGGATATATTACCAAATGCTTTTAACTTGAGATGAACTGAAGTGCATATTATAACCAATTATTCATTTGTTTCTGATGTTCATCCTGGTGCATATTACTGAGAGGCAAGAATCCAAGTTTTATCATCAAAGAGATGAACTTTGCTGGTGCAACAGGAGGCGACAACTCTGTACTGAAAAAACACTCACCTGTCAAGCAACCATAATTTGAGACTCCACTGAACAAACCACAGGAGGTTGAAGAATGACGCTGGTTTTCTTGAACGTATTCGAAGATATTTTCTTGTGATCTAAAGAGTTCACCTCCATTGGACTGGAAGGGTTTGGTTAACTGACATCTCTGAGGCCTGAGTGCACACCTGCAGAGCAAGAGCTGTGTGGCCTCGGACAAGTCGCTCACCCTCTCTGAGCCCCTGCTTCCTCATGTCTCACGGGAACAGAGCAAAGTCTTCCTCACCAACCCAGAATTACCGTCATGCAGAAGAAGCAAGGTTCCAGCTGTGGAAGTTCTTTGCAAAGTTAAGCCTGTGAACAAAATGCAGGTTTTGATGGCTTCGCATGCACCGTTTAGGATCATGAATGCACCCTGTGTGCAGTGCTGAATCTGCTGTAGGTGTTTTGTGCTTTGAGTGCCTGCCCGGAGACCCCAGCCTGTAACAGCTCCTAATAGGTGTCCTCGGTGGGTTGTAACCTAGGTGACGCACCGCACATGCAGCTGCACCTGTGCTCCGATGAGACGGTGGTGTGAGAGGAGAAAGTGACAGTCACATGTGCCAGGGTAGAGAGAACAGGGCCCTGAGGAGCAGCTCAGAGCCTGCCCGGAATGCCGCTTTATCCACATCGCTCTCGGGGGCTCCCCGCTCCCCCAGATGTTCACTTCTCCAGATTCTGTGTACTTGTTTTGCCTTATGGGTGTAGCGCCGGACTGCACGCGTGCAGATTGCCCCTCGGCACTCAGAGGGCACCCGTCCATGGCATGGCCAGTCCTCTCTGAGTCTGCAGTCTCTTCTGAGACTCAGCCCGGGCTCAGATTGGAGCTCAGTCTGTTTGCAGTCTCCTGGCTTCCAGCTTCTAGTCAAGTCGATGAAGAGGTAGTAAGGTTCTGGCTGGCTTTGAGCTCAGTAACCGGATAATGCCAGGGGCCCCGATTCACGCCCCTTGCCCTCATGGAGGTTTCTGCGCCCTTACTAGAACGTGGCCTTCTTGTGTTGATTGAAGTACTTGTTGAAACGTTTGTCTGTCTCTGCCCGGGCCTCAGCACGGTTGCTATTTTAGCTGGGGTGGCCGTGTAAGGACTGTGGAGGGCCTGCCCTGTGAATACAGGATATTTCAATGCATGCCTGGCCCTCACTCGCCAGTCTCCAGGATCCCTTCCCCCAGATATGACATCTATGGATGTCTCTAGACATTGTCAAATGTCCCCTGGAGGACAGAGGCACCCCCATTTAAGAACCACTGTGCCAATCACTTCAGAAGGAGAGACAGTGTCTCCCCAAACTGGCGTGTAGTAGAAAGTCAGCAGCCACGCATCCACGAGTGTGTAGAAGTTTCTAGAGCAAACTCCTATTGACCAATAGACCATCAGGATGAAAGCTGTGTCCGAAGCACTGAGACCTCAGAGCCCTGAGGTTCTCCCTAGTGATTGGGTGGAAGCTGTACAAAGTTGGTGGCTTCTTGCTTTGGACTCTGTCCCCTCCCTGCCTGCTACATCTGTCAAAGAACACAAGAGGCTACCTTGTTTCCGTTCCCCTCCCGTCACACACCTCTTTGGGCTGTCCTGTCCACCCACCTCCCCTCTACAGTGTGGGCGCACGCACACACACACACACACATACATGCATACGCGCGTGGTTCCAGCTCCCTGCACTTCCTGCATCAAAGACATTTAAGCTTTTAATGCGAATCCTGATTAATTAACAAGGGCGCAGGACTTACATGCATTTCAAGTTGCTTTTATCTCTGGAAGAAAAGATGCCTTTTGGCAGATACTTTCTGTTCACTGTCTAGCTCAGAATTTCAAAGGGCATGCTTTGACGGGCTGAGCGGGTTACCATTTTGTGTGTGCGAAGGGCGATGACTAGTAATTAAGGGACAGACCCCTTTATGTCAACTCGGGGAAAAAATCAAATTCAATTTCAGCTTCCTCCCAGACTGACTGGTGTCGAAGCTGGAAGGCTTTGTCTGGTGTTAGAGGGCAGAGGCAGGCAGGGAAGAAAGTAAGAAGATGTGGGATGTGTGTGTGAGATCACATCCCTTTGTTTTTCACTGAAAAAACTATCATTTATTGAGCACCTATTGTGCGTTGTATCAACTCTCTCACAAATTCAATGTAACTGTCAGTATAATTTCTTTTTAAGGAAAGGTGCAGACAGGAAGAGAGAGGAGGAAGACGCATTTTATTTATTATTGCTGATTGTACATCTTGCTTATTCTTCCCAGCCCAGGATGTAAACCTGGGTTCTTGAGATTATGTGAACTGTGCTTAGCCTAGAGGCAATTGACCAAACTGTGACTCCACCAAGGTGTGCCTATCCCCTCTTCCTTGATAACGTAATTCTCATTTTTATTTGGAAAGCCATATCCAACTAAATGGATAGCATGACATCTTTACTCATTATTTAGGAACGAGCCACTGTGTAACTAAATTTGGTTCATGAGATGTAAGCAAAAATATTGTGTAGCGCTTCCACAAAGTCTTCTCTTACTCCATTCTGTTCCCTAGATGGTACATGTAATGGCTGGAGCTCAAGCAGCCATTTTGGACCATGAATATCAGAGGCACATCATAGGGATTAAGTAGAAATATGGAAGCAATTTGGGTGCCAATGACCATAAAACTGCCAAACTATTACTACACTCTTGATTTCCAGACATTTTTTTATGTGAAATATTGGTTCCTATCTTATGAAATCCTCCCCCTGCCTTTTTTTCCTGTTTTTTTGTCACTTTTCACTAGAACAAATTTACTTACTGCTAAGTAGAGAGCACTGTTATATGGAATGTGAGGTTTGCTGACATAACTCTCCCGGGCCTGTGTGGAGTTCACAGCCTATTGGAGACCTCTGATGCCTCCACGGCTGCTGGTTATTTGACATGCTACACTCTAGTCCTATTAATTTTCTTTCCAGTCCCCAATGATAATCATCACAAAAGAAGAAAAGATAGAAAGCTCAGTGGGATATGAATTGGGAGCTATGTCTTAGAGCAAAGGGGACCATGAGCATCTTCATGGAGGAAACACTCATTGTACTGAGCTTTGAATATTCATGAAAGTTGGGATCTGCTGAGAATGGGATGGGCTTGAACACCCCAGGAGCAGAAAATATAGAAATGTTTGGAACAAGGCCAGAGATTCTGTCCTGTAAAGTACATGAACTATTTATGAGCATGATCTCTAAAGTTAGATGTTATGGGTTTTAATCCCAGTTGGACTGTTCACCAGCCATGTGTCCTTGACTGAGTCACTTATGCCATGAACCTTATCTCTTTCTCCTCTAAAGGAGGATAGCAGCCCCTACCTTTTCTGGGTGTTGTCAGAAATAAATGAGTTTTTATGCATGGAGGGCTCAGAACAGTGGCCTAGGTGTGCTCCTGTGGTTCAGACAGATAAGGTGCAGGCCATGCAGTGCCTGCAATTCTGGGTTCGAGACCTAGGGCTGGGTAAAAAACAAAAATTAAAAACTGAAGAACCAAATAGATACCCTCTAAAATGTTAACTCTGCGGAGCACCCAGATGGAGTAGTGTTTAGGTCCACTGCCTCTGGACAAGTGCAGTTCATGTACATCCCAAGGACCAGGGTTCATGTGAGAACAACCAACGTGAGCAGCTAAATAAAAGAAAATTCTTTTTCTTCCTCTCTTTCTGCCTGCCTGCTTTTGCTCACCTTCTTTCCTGCCAGCACCTTTCCTTAAAAAAAGAAAAAAAAGTTAGCTCTGTCATCTCAAAAACAAGGTAGGTAGTTGAAAGCACAGCCGTGGGGTCGTGAATGCTGCGTGATGAACTTCAGAAATTATTATGACAGCACAAAAAGCTGCTGAAGGCTTGTAAGCCAAGTTGTGGGTGACATGATGAGATCTATTTGGGGGGAGTCTGCAAGAGTCAACGTTTACCATATTATTAAACTTTCTCTCCCACCTGTACCCCATCAGCCTGTGGCCCTGGTCCCTCCCCCTCCCAGGGTACAGGGCTCCCAGCAGTCCCCTGGGACCCCTCTCCTGTCCCTGGGGTGCTCTACCTGATTGCTGACTTGGGCACACCTGACTGCTTTTCGGAGAATGGGAAAAGGAAGCCCTCAGGCTCACAGCTCCTGGCCTCAGCTGTTCCCAGGGGATGTGCTAAAGCATGTGATTCCAGCTCAGTCCTCCTGGCCCCCACCCCGAATCCCCCGCCCCCACTCCTTCAGCGTGGTGTTAGCGATGCTGACAATTTTGACTCTCAGCCCTGAAATATAGGCCAATGATTACATCCGGGCTGGGGGACAGCAGCCATTGTTTCCTTCTTGGTGACAAGGGGAGCCTTGCCCTCTTCAAGGGTCTCTGCAGAGACAGCTGACCATGCTCAATGCTATGAACTGAAGTGTGTCACCCATACTGCCCATTTATATATTGAAATCCTGACCCTCAAGATGATGGCATTTAGAGATAGGACCTTTAAGACATACGTATGGTTCCAGGTAGGGTCCTAATCTGGTAGAGTCAGTGGCCTTAGAAGAAAATGGAGATCTCACTGCCCCCTGCCCAAAAGGAGGACCACGTGAGGACACAGAGAGAGGTAACCAGCCCCGGTGCAAGGACAGTGCTCTTCCCAGACAGCAATCAACCTGGGACCTTGATCTGGACTTCTCGTCTCCAGAACTGTGAGGACAGGCATTTCTGTTCTTGGAGCCACCTGGCCTGTGTTATTTCCAAGCATGTGATCACACTTATGCGCATTTGCAGTACATTGTAATAACTAGTGGCCCATTGATATTCTGAGCTTGGGAGCTGTCGAAGACCCCTGCAGAAAGCCGCTTGCACCCCTCTAATGACAGTTTAGCAATACCTCCTGGTCCTCTGTCCATGGAGAGAAGATGCGTTCGATTCCGTTGTCCAGATCCGCGCTCTCAGTCAAATGAAATTCCGCCTATGATCACTAGGCACCCACACACAGAATGTCCAGTTATTCTCCCCCTACTTCTTCTCACTTCTATTTTATTGACATGTTAAGTATCTCCCACTTAAGATGTTGGCACATAGGTTCCCAGTGAGACACGAATCACAGCTACAAAAAAAAAAAAAAAAATTAGAATACAGACAGGACCAAGCCGGGGGTCTGCCTTGGTCCAGGTGAAAATAGAGAAGAGGAGAAGTCAACAAACAAAACTCTTTAAGCAATTGCTGCTTCCCCAATTTTTGTTCCTCTGAAAGATAGCATGGAGATGAATATTCATGGGGAGAAATGTGAGGCTCCGGCCTTGGAAACATAATTATTGTTGTTATTGTGAATTTCATTAGCGCTTTATATCTGTACAGTCCATTTTGGTGAGCAATTTTGTTCTTTTCCTCCCATGCCTTCCTCTTCCCTGCCTCCATCCCTCCCTACACTCCCTGTCCCCTTCGAAGAGCTAAATCAGACGCTGTCATTTTTACAGAAATGAAAAGTCAGGAGCAAAGGGGGAAGTGAATTTGACATGGCAATAACGGATGGTGGCGATGGAAGCAATTTCTCTAGGAACACTTGCTCTGAGCCTGTCAGCCATCCCTGTGCGCACAGCGGAGCTGAGGCCCTAGTGCAGGAGATTCAGAAGCTCCCCTGGGGCCCCGTGCCTCCCTCCCCACCTGAGCGAGGACCCCAAGGAGCTGCACTGATGGATACATGATAACCCTGAGCTCCTTCCTTCCACCATAACTTTGGGACTTTCCCTGGTAGGATCTGAGAATTTCTGATTGATTAAGGAGGTATGCAGCTGCTCTATGCCAGGCACTGGACGTATGATTGTTCTCGGCATTGGCTAGCTGTTATCACAGAACAAACTACCCCTGGATCACTGACTTAAAACAGGTGTATGTGATTACAGCTTACATGTCAGTGGGTTGCTAGAGGTGGCCTGTCTGAGCTGGGCTCACCCGTGGGGTCAGGCGTCACCTGGGCTCCACCTGGAGCGGAGCAGAGATACCTTAGCTGGGAAACCTCTGTCCCACATATGTGTTCCTCTCCTTCTGAGACCAGTAGGCCAGGCCAGGCATGTGCTTCTCCTAGTGACTGAAGAAGCATAAGACAAAGCAGAAACAACAAGGTTTTATGTAGCTCACCAGCACTTCTGCTTTATTCTGTTGGCAAAAACAAGTCACCTGGTGACTCAGGTGTTAAGCTCACTCCGTGGCACGGTCTACATACAGCCCAGGAGCCTGGGTTCAGGACTTGAGGGAACAACTGAAATGAACAACTAACTAAATAAAATGCTTTCTCCTCCTCTCTCCCTTCCAGCCTGCGGCCTGCCTGCCTGCCTGCTTTCCTTCCTCTTTAAGAACAAAAACAAATCACCTGGCCAAGCCCTGATTCAAGGGGAAGAGGAGAGGGGTGGCAGATGCTGCCTCTTTAGTAAGAGGAAATGCAAAGAGGCCTGGCGAAGGTTGCAACCCTGAAGAGGTAAAGAATTGGGATCATGATGTAATCTACAGCAGTCGGTTTTTTAGATGACTTGGGTGTACTTTGCTCAAGTTACTGTATGGTGACATTAGAACTAAGTGTTTTGGACTTGAAGACCTTACTCTTTCTTTTCATCTGTCTCCTACCATGCCCTTCAGTTTGCATCCTTTACAATCAACAAATTCTTTCATTAGAGACATTGCTGAAAACCAGTCCCCTACAGTTACTTTTCTTGTTGTGACATCAAATGATTACAATTCCGGAGGAGAAGGAGGAAGAGGAGGAGGAAGAAGAGGAGGAGGAGGAGGAAGAGGAGGAGGTAGAGGAAGAGATGGAGGAAGAGGAGGAAGAGGTGGAGGAAAAGGAGGTGGGAGAAGGAGATGGAAGAAGAGATGACGATATTAGTTTTTATTTCTTTTGTGTCTAATCTTGATGACAAAATGGCATACGCGGCTCTAGAGTAAGATTGCCTGGGATCGAGTCCCAGCCACAGTACTTTCTAGCCTTTTGATTCTGGACAAGGAATTTCGCCTTCCTGAGTTTTAATTTCCTCATATGTAAAACGGCAATACTTGACAATTTCTAGCTCTTGGCATTGTTGAAAGGACACGGGGACGAGAATCTCACAGCATTGTCATGCTGGTACTTCACGTGTGCTCAACAGTGTTACTGTTACTTGTGTGTTGCTGTCACATGCTTTAGTGAACTAACGGCTGTACAGACCTTATCATGTCTCAGCGGCACAGTGATTTGAAAACAGGTCTCTGTTGATAGTTGTCACTTGACCTAAAAGCTTATTTTTTATGAGTTTTGTCCCCATTAGGGTGACATTTGACTATCAAAGTGGCATTTACTGAGAGTAGCAAAAAGTTCCTATTTACCTTTCCAAGTTGAAAGTTGCTCTTTTTGGGAAATAGCGAAGCATTTCCTTTTGGGCAGCCATTCCTGGAGCCCTGCAGAAGAAAAGTCCATCTGTCCTAGCCACCTGCTCTTTGAAAACATAGACACAAACACACACATAAACAAAGAGCAGTCAGTGATATTAAAGCACGTGTGAATGAAGTTTGCTCTCCAGTGGCTGGTGCCCGAGGTCAGGAGAGCTGCACTTCGTCTAGGCTGCTGAAGACGCTTAGGAACTGGGCGCTGGGATCTTCACTCCTGGCACCCCTTCCTCTGGGGAAAGCAGGTGCTGGTGCAAAGCTACCTGAGCCACCCCCTGTGGAGTGAGTAGGTGGGGGAGGCAGGAAAGTGACAGAAAAGCAGAAATACCAGGAAAAGCACATAGAAGGGGGCACTGAACCCCACCGTTGGACCAGGGCATCATGACCAAGTTTTGGATTCTTGGAGGATAACGGCATTTAGGTTCAGTCTGCTGGCAGCCTCTCTGCAGTTGTCAAAAGGTGACAGAGGTGTCATTCAGCAATCAGAAAATGGCCAACCAATACCTACCCTTATGGATTTCAATTTAACCCCTTAGGTCAGCTGCTAGTATTTCATTTTCATCAAATGATGCAAATTCCTCTCCTCTGTCTAGAGATTTGCTCTTAACCCGAGATAGTGAAAATCAGCAGCGAGAGAAGGAGCTTCTGCACATTTCTACCCGTTTCCACTTCTCGGAGTGTGGCGTGTCCTCCCATGTGATTCAAAGATAACCAGGGCTTACACAAGGACGGCATTCTGAAACCCTGCTCTCAAGCCCTCCCGAGTCCTCAGGGAGTGTCCAAAAGCCTTGACTGGTTTGTTCGGCATGGAAAACTGTCCCGCGAGCACCATGCGGGACACCAAGTAAGTATTCACTACATTCTTGTCCCGCCAGTGAGTACGTTAGTCTCCCAACTCCCGAATGTCTCTAGAATTCTTTGGTCATTCATTCATTTGTTCAAAAAATATGCATTAGGATTGTGCCTTGGAATTTTACATGAGTGAAAACATAGCAATCCTTCCAGCAATCGTTCTCTCTGGAGTTTCAAGAAACAGAGTATAGGAGAAGACGAGATTTTATATCAGTTATTGCTACAGCGATGCTGAGTAATAGAAGTGCTCTAAATCTCAATGCTTCAAACAGCCATCGTTTAATCTCACTTAGACATCTGAAGATCAACTGGGGCTGCTGGATGATTGAGACTGAGTTGACGTGGCTATCTCCATACTGTGGATCAGGTTCTTGACCATTCTCCTATCTGTCACCCTCCTGGCACCAGTAGACTGGACAGGGGGTATTCCCCTGATGGCAATGGCAGAGGCGCAAAGAGGTAATCCCACTGTGAAAGCCTTGGCTTAATTCCTGATTACCAGTGTCTCACTCACCAAGCCAAGTCTCATGGCCAAGTTCAATATCATCGGGTTCTTGGGAAGTCTCTGTACCTCCAGTGAGAGGAGAAAGAGAATCAATATTTACTGGACAATACTATCAGGCATCACAGCCTTAAACACAAATAGCACAGATGATAGAAAATATGAAATGTTAGAAATAAGCAATGCCAAGAGCAAAGGCCTGTAAAGGAAAGACTGTTACATACAAAAGGTAAGAGGAGAATCAGAAATATTCCTGAAGGATGAATGCTGAAGGTTCATGAAGATAATGTAGACAGAGAAAACAGGGACTTTGGAGTGTGTATAAGGAATAGCAAGGGCATTTATTTTGATGAGGGCATAGGTTATAGGGAGAGAAAATGTAGTGAGAGAATAGCTCACAAAGGCTGTTTAGGAAATTAAATATCATGCTAATGGGTTACATCAGACATAGAGCAACACAAATTAATTAGAGAATGCCAGGTGAAGACTAAAGCTAACAACAATAACCAAAAAAAGTGCACAGTGTATTGGCAAGGTAGGTGTCAGACAATACGTTAGCTCCCAAGAATCTCCACAGATGTCAGGGAGAATGAACTACCAGTAGACCGAGGTGATAAATACTAGACATTACACTTTTTTCAAGTATTATTTTTTCCCAGTGAATCTTTGTGAGCATTTCAAACCCCAAGCTTAATGCCATGACTCCAGTCTATCTCCCACGTGTAGCTTTCTCCAGCTTTCCCATCCTGTCACTTTGAGCAGAAAGCCCTCCTGCCTTCCACGGGAGGAGAGCTCACCAGCTGTTGGCCAGCTGCTTGGAAAGTGATGCAGCTGAGAGTCCAGAAGACTCAGGGCAGGGCAGAAGGGGGTGCTCCCTCCACCTGTGCTGTCTGCCTGGTCCCCAGAGGCACCTTCGGTTCAACGTGCTGCTCACTTTCACAAGGTCATAGACTATATGGTCTGACATCAGCCATGAGTTAAGTAATTAATACATGCATGCACTGGCTTCTTTCTCCAACACATATTTATCGAGGACTCCTTCTGGGCCAAGATGCCCCTGTGGGCAGCAGACCACAGAGGCACAATCCTGTTCTGTGGAAAGCATTCATTTGAGTGGTGGAGATCATCCATCCATCCATCTGTTAATCAGCTATGGTGCACAATATCCATGCAGAAACGATAGCGAATGGTCAAGTCTTTTGAAGGAGGGAGTCAAGGACATCCTTTTTTCTGGGGAGGACACCTGCACTGAGACCTGAATAACAAGCCAGGACAAAGTCAGCATCCCCTCTCTGCCAATCTGGGATTTGGGATTCCATGTCCTTGCCTTGGTTTCCTAACTGGTACAAAGGAGATAAGAGTATGCTTCCTTCCTAGGGTGCATATGAAGGTTAAAATGGTTACTATTTGCAAAGTGTTTCGTATAGTCCCTGGCACTTCAAGTGGCTTCAGTCAAAAGGTGAGACAGGCAAGCAGGTATGTTTAATGCAGCATGCTTTGTGCTCTGCTCCAGATAGGACAAGGTCCAACAGCAAAGAAACCTGTCAACCTGTGAAACCTAACCCAGAGCCAAGAGAAATCTCCCTCTGAAGACTGATGTTGAAGCAGTGAAGAGGAACTACCACTCATGTGTTCATAATTCTTGGTACTAGGTAGTTTCTCTTACTATTTATGGAATTGATTTATCACAACTTTATGAGAGAGGTATGATTATGCCCATTTTACAGATGAAGAACCAGGCCATTGATTAAATAGCTTAGAACATTATGGCAGAGTTAATATTCTAAACTAAGATACCTTATACTAAACCCAAAGCAACTTTGATTTCACCACTGTTGCTTTTGACCAAGAAGGAGTAGGATGCTGTAATAGCTAACATGTATTGATTATAGATTGGTTGATGATCAATATAAGCTAAACGCTGTGCTTCAAGCTTTTAATCGATCTCGTTTAGTCCTCATCTAATTCTATGACATAGGTAATTTTATTTTTCTTGGTTCAAGAAGACAACTGTTCAGAGAGGGTAAGTAAGTTTTCTCAGTCACATGATACCAAAATCTGAATTTGAACTTAGATAATCAATCTGATATGACTTTACCTCCCACCTAAGCTTCCTCTCATTTTAGGGTGACAAGAAACTTGAACCAGAGGTTGTAAGATTTGATTCAGGACCCAATTCTTCCAACTTATTATCTGCCCAATTCTGGGTATATCACATCTTTGAATTTTATTCTCATCACTGGTAAATGAAGCTAAAAATTCCTGATCATGAATGTAGAATCATTAAATATAAGTGAAAGTTGTTAATTACTCTTCTTGTTTTTATTTTAATACCCAGGCAGAAAATAATGGTGGTAGCTGATAGGGACATTCATTCCTTGAAATGAAGAAATGTCCTCAGATACTTGGAGAATTTTCATGAAATTTGCCCCAAATGATTTCTTCCAGATACAGAATCTGAATCGCTAAGTGGTAGATTCAACTAGGAAAATATAAATTAGTGCATTCTGTTGGCTAGAGCCAACCAAGACACAACCAGGTTTTAATGGAGATGAGCTCCCCACTATCAAGTTGTGAGCTGTCTGAGACCATGGTTTGGGGGTTGATAGTCATGGGACCAATGGTCTCTTGCAGAAGTTCACATCTGTCAGGCTGTCTCCTTGTTAGGCTTCCACTGTCCTCTCTTGTGCTACCCAAATCAATCTTCTATCTAAAGTCAAAGGAGTACTTAAAAAATGTCCACCTGACTATGCCATCCTCTCATATAAAATTGCCTGTGGCTTTCTGTTTTAATTAGAACTAAATCCAACTCCCTACCCCAGCCTACCTGAATAATTTCTGCTATCTTAACTTTTGAGATTCCTTTCATCATGCTCTATTCTTCCCTCTCAACTCTCTAGCCAACTAACTTTAAATGTTTGGTTTCTAGAATTTCCCAAGTTGTTTCTCAGGGCCTTTGTGTTTGCTATTCTCTCTGCCTGGAAGTCCTTCCTGGCCCGCCCCTGTAACACACACACACACACACACACACACACACACACACACACTCGCACACACCCCTTGCCATAATAACTCCTACCCATCCTTCCTTCTTTCTCATTAACTGCCACTTTTTCAGAGATGAATTACCTGGTCTTCCCTGAGATACCTCTGAGTAAGGCCCTGGGAGTTGTGTTTCCATAAATTCATACCTCTTTCATTCTTCTACTTTGTAGTATCGTATTCTTTTTTCATCACAGCACATTAAAGAATAATAGTACCATATATTCTCTATTTTACTGTGGTAACACTTAACACGAGATCTACCCCTCTGAACACATTTTATGTGCTAACAATTTATGAGTTAACGTAGTGTGAACTATAGGCACCAATCTCTAGAACTTAATCGTCTTGCATAACTGTAGCTTTATATCTGTTGAATAGCAACTCCCCCATTTCCTCCCCCCATATGTTTATTTATTATTTAAGAAATTATTGCAGTAACTTTGGTTTGACATACTCATGCGTAGGTCCCCCATATGTGCAGCTTCTCCATTCCTAAGCTATCCATATATTTATTTTTGATCACTTGTTTTTGTCTAGCTCTTGCCTAGACTGTAAGTTCCTGGAATGCAGAGATCATTTTAATCCTGTTCATCAATGCACCTACACCTGTAGCAAAGCATCCTATAGAATTCGATGAAGGGGAAATGAGAGGAAGAAAGGGAGGGAGGATGAGCTCTTTCGAGTGCATATGTGTTTCCTTTTCCCTCTGTAAACCAGAGCCTCAGTTAAATAAATAAAATAAAATATGTCACATATATGTATAAATTTATATACTCTATACAATATACTATATATAAATAACACGTATAGTACTCAGAGGTGAGACAAGGACTTTCAAAAGATTTCTCTGCAAGGCTCTCTAGAAGAGACAGAGTGGACAGACCTTCAGGAAACACAGGGATCCTGCAGAGACCCAGCCCCAGTCTTGCTGAGTCCGCAGATTATCACACAATAGTCATCAAATAGAGCTTGGTAAGTGGGTCAGGAGTGGGGGATGTCCTCTGCCTCCCTGAGATACATCAGAGGCAGGCCCTGGGAGTTGTGTTTACTTAAAGCTCTTCATACAGTGGAAGAAGCAAGGAAAGGAGCCCGTGGAACTGGATGCCAGGACACCGAGACCCCTGAGATAAAACATGCAGGGGACTTGAAAGCAGGTGCTCTTGGGGTTCCCCCCACTCGCCCACACCATCAACCAAACTAGCACTTGTCCTTGAATTGAATAGAGACATCATCTCCTTCCCGTTTTATAAATGAAGACTCGATGCTGGAAGAGATGAATAGCTTGCTCAAGGCATCCAGTTAGCAGGTGGGAGCTGGGCTTGGATCCCTGTTAGCCTGGCCCTTGAGTGCTGCTAAATGACAGGACTTCAAAGTGAAAAGCAATATGCATACAATGGTGTGTGTCAACAAACTTAAGGATATGTCTGAGAGGGTATCTGCTGTCTCCCTACTCTGTTCAAGGTCACACAGATATTTCATGGCAGATTTGCAATTCACAACCAGTCTTATGCAAGATACAGTGCTTTTGTAATTCATTCATTCATTCATTCATTCATTCAAGGAATAATCACCGATGGCTTAATACACATCAGACAACTGGGAACAAGACAGCCAGGATTTCTGCCCTTCTGATAACTCCCATTTAGCAGGGAAGGCAAATATTAACTAACATTCCTGCAAAGTAGTTGTCGTTTTCCCGGTTACAAAAGTATGGACACTCTCCACGCTTCTGCTGTACTGTCTTGTAGGAGAAGGTCATCTGGAGGACATGGCCAAGGCTTTCTGGAACCTGGGTAATCTGAGACTCCTTTCCCTTTCCCTGTCTTTGGGATGTGTATTCTGCCCACTCTTCTGGCACTGGGAGCCTTCTCAAGGACGCGGTCTTCAGAGGGCACTGTATTATCCATGCCATCTGGGCTGTACACGTCGCTAAGCCCATTAAGGCCTCCCTAAACTTTTAAGATTCTAGCGGGCAGGTGGGGAGGGTTGAACTGCAGGTGTGGCAGGCACACCAGACAAAGCTCATTTGTAGGTTTCCTCCTGGATGAAAAGCACACCTGCTAATCTGCAGTGGCCTGTGTCTAGGTCGCCTTACCCTCCTCCCTCTGGGAGTTACTGACAAGCTGCACAGCGACCTCCTGAGGGTGCAACAACATGTCCCCGCCCAGAAAAGCTGGAAGACTTGAATCAATACGCATCATCCAGCATGTTGCAGATCATGCATTTTTCCTGTGTCCCCTGTGTTTTCCTTTTAAAGTAGGGTTTAACTATTCCAACCTTGGCGTGCCCTGCTGGCTTAGGCATTAAGTCCGTGACGCTGGCAAAATCCATATAAAGTCCAAGGACCCAGGTTTGTGACCTGGGGCCCGGAGGGTGTGAGGAGACAACCAACATGAACAACTAAGTTATATATATATATATATATATATATATATATATATATATATATATGCTTCTTCCTCCTCTCTCTTCCTGCCTGCCTCCTTGCCTTCATTCCTGCCTGCTTCCTTCCTCTTTAAGAAAAAGAAAAACACAACCCCAAAGGTGGTGGTGAGAATGAAATAAGAAATGTATTTTGTGCCTAACTCATAGTAGGCATCCAGAAAATGTAAAAATAGTCACTCTGCGCTGACATCCCCTTCACCAGTTCAAAATATAATAATAAAAATAATGTACTGCAGAGAGGAAAATGACCTAGTATTCTAGAGCTTATACTTTTCATCAGTAATATACATTCTAATGCATCAGGTTAGCAGTTCAGCTTGAAAAAATACAGAGCAGGTAATGCAAGATTTTTTTTTTTAATAAAGCAGAGTCCTAGTGAGAAAAAGAGGCAAAGGAGCTCACAAAGAGGATCTTCAAACACCAGTAAGATTTGTAAGAAAAAGAGATCCAAAGTAGCACCATCCATTAGTATGTGCTAATGATGAAAGATGACTCTTGTAACGAAGGAGGAAGGAAACAGAAATAGGTTAAATGATTAAGTAGGCAAAGAGGTGTAGAGATTTGAGTGCCAGCAAATGAATGATGGGGATGAATTCAAGAGGAGTGGACTTGAAAAGGAATTTGCAAATGGATGGATGAGGAAGGAGGAAGATTTTCAGGGTGTATTGCAAGGGTTTTGACTGGCTGGGGGAAGAAGGATGTGAAATGACTACAGTCAATCAGGAAGCAGAAGGGGTTGATTTAGGGGACCAGGGACAGCAGAAGTGGGAGGCAGTGAAAGGCATAAGCTGGAGAAAAAAGATAATAAATTTGAGAATTGTTAAGGGAAAGAGCCAGAGAAGTACTAGCTGAAGCAGAAATCCATCAAACAGATGCAGGTAGAAATGAAGAAAGACACCAGTGATTAAAATACCCTTTCATTTTTCAGGAAAGAGAAGTTAGAGGCAAAGGTGGAAGTTTGCTCTAAATGAGATGAAAATGAGTGGGCATGTTCTGAAAAGGGAAATGACCAACAAGGAGGAAGGAAAAGAGACAGGCTTACCGAAGTAAACACTGGAAGGTGGAAATAGGCTACGATTGATGGGACCTACTATGTGCTCGAGAGCATGAGGTGCGTCCAGCTCTACTGCTGATTCCTTCCACCTTCCGAAGGCTCCACTTACAGGTAAGCACATGCAGGCTCGGAGCAGCCGTGAGTCACTGTGAATGAGCCCACCCGTAAATGGGAGAGGGAAGAAATTGAACTTGCATCATCAAGAGAATTTTTTGAATCCAGAAAACAGCTAGAAGTAATAGAGATATTTACAGAGATCTATTCTGACTATATCAACAAAAAAAAAAAAAAAAAGAGGAAAACATTCCGAGAGGGATCTTAATCTTGCAATTGGCCCTCTACCAGCTGATGGAGTTAGCACTCTGCATGGTCCCAGGGGCCAAGGGTTTGGTGAAAATAAGGCGGGAGAGTGGGGGGAAGGTGTCTGCAGTGAAGGAAGTGTGTGTGCAGGTGATGAATGGACTCCAGTAAGGCAGGAGCAGGGCAGGATTAAAAGGATGACTTGAGTTACAGAGAAGGCAATGATTGAAGTCAGAGCAAACAAATGGTGCAGATTTGTGGCTTCGAAGAGGATTGATGGAAGATTGAGCTTAGATAGAGTAGCGATGGGGTAGGAGACAGCAAGCTCTCCTGAACTGGAGTTTATTTTTGTTCTAGAGATCATCTTGAGGTTTAAGGAAGAAAGATTGTTAAACGAATTACTTGAAACATGGAAATCTGAGAAGGGAGGAAAGCAGGGAAGCTGGGTTGGGGGTGGAGGAAGGAGGGCGCGGAGGGGAGCGGGGCAGACGGAGAGAGGAAGGGGAATAGTCCCCAGAGAAAACCACTAAGAAGCTCCATTGTAATCACTGGACAGTTATGGCTGTGGCTACTGCAATACCTGCCTCTGAGTACATAGCCAGTAAGTGCATCATTCACTGACAAACTACCTGTTTCGTGTCTCTTCTTCTGTTGGGCAGGGCGTGACTCCCAGGAACATGGGGATAACCAAAGCGCATTTGTCTTATCTCTAGGTGCTCCCTGTCTAGTGGGGAAGTGCCATCAGGCAAACATGCTAATAAATGGAAAATGGAATGAATACAATTCAAAAGGCCATAAGAAAATATGAAAGGACATTACACAGAAGGCGGAGAGGGGCTAGCTTAGACTCAGTGCTTAGTCATCTGGAACTTAAGGTGAGTGAAAGGAAGCAAGGAGAAGTCTGGAGGGGGACCTCTTTAGGAAGAAGGAAGAAGTGAAGACAAGCCAGGAAGAAATGGAGCAACAAGAGTCTGAAACATTCTAGGAACAGAAAACATTCCTCTGACAGGACAGAGAGGGCTGGAGGGAAAATGGTGAGTGAGGTACCAGATGATGTTTGGATTTATGTATAACATTCATGAGAACCAAAGGTGGCTGGTTCTCCAGAAGACAGCTCTACACACTTTCATACAGGTCGTCTCTTCACATTCCCCTAGTGATCCTGAGAAGTGGGTACTACTTTCCCCATTTCACCAGTAAGAAGACAAAGGTCAAGGTGGGGCACCAGCAGAGGACTTGACCCAGTAGGTAAATAGCTAGGATGACAGCTAAACGAGAGCTGATAGGTCTCCTGAATCCCTGCTTTTCAGCAACTCTGGGCTGCATTCTTCAGGTGATAAGCATAAAAGAAATTGTTAAGAAATAGGATAGACGATGGAGGGGGTGGAGGAAAGAAACAAGATGTTTTAAAACTACCTCTAAAAGGCAAATCTGAAATAGAAAAGATGAGGCATTTGCTGGGAGGGTTGGGAAGGAGTTAGAATGAAAAAGAATTTCAGATTAGAGGAGTCAGAGTTGAGGGCACAGTGAGACCCGAGAGGAGAATAAATCACATCAAATATGAAATGTAACTAATTCCATCAATAATGAAATGTGACTGAGGGAAGAGGAGAGGGCGAGAGAAGCTGAGGGGGAGAAGATAGGTGAGCACTGGCCACAGGGTGGGTCCTTGGAGTCCACGGTGGGAAGTCATAGCATTGTGGAAACGGGCACGATGGTTGGTGTGGGGGAACTTCAGGCTGTGTCAGGTAGGGTAAAGATTCCGGAGTCGGGCAGACTTGTGCTTCACTGCTTAATAACTGCATGATCAAGGTCAAGTGTCTTAGCTTTCCTGAGCCTCCAGTTACGTATCTGTCAAATGGGTGTAACAAGCCTCAATCCCGAAAAGTTGTGTCGTCGTTCGTAAGCCTTCGACTTCCAATGAGTAAGCTTGAAAATAAAAAAGACCAGATCAATAATAGCAAACACAAGTCTCACTGCAGATGCGGCTCAGATGATGCATCAAAGCAGCAGTTTGAATTTATTAAGCACCTACTATGCTAAGCACCTTGCATACTCATCCGCAGCCTCACAGCACCAGAAGACAGGACTTGTCAGCGTCACTCACTGATAGAATACATGGAGTTCTGATGTGGCAGAGTGTCGAGTCAGAAATATGAGCTCTTTTCCGGTGGTCATTCCAGATTTGACACCGCCTAGTAAATAAAGACGGCACTTCTCAAAATGAGCAGAAAATGCCTGACCTGCCTTTTCCCTCATCTTCCATCACTCCCTCTCCTTCCCTGAACTGCTTCCATTCCTCTTCTGCTGTGGCCTCTATTTGATTACACATTCTGTGTTCTTAGGCAGGTGTCTTAGATGCAAGCAGCAGATACCCATTTTGGATAATTAAGCAGAAACAGAAGTCAGCAATGTGATACCTGATAACTTAGAATTTCCTGGAGAGTATGGGAGCTGAGCTTAGTGTGCGTGAGGTCAAGGGCACCACTCCCGAACGCAGCACCAAACTGGCTCATGGACAAGTGACTGCTGCAGCTGCAGCCAGGCATAAAGAGGCCCAGTCACTCTCTCGATACCAGTGTCGCTGGGCTCCGAATAGGGCTGTTAGAACTGTTTCCACGAAGGTTGAAACCGGATGTAACTACTCTGGCTCTTGGCACTTGGCTTCCCAATTGGATTCTGCTTCATTCCAGTTTCTTTCCCTGAATCTGGGTATGGACAAATGTGATTGGTGAATTCTGAGTCACAGGTCTAAACCCTAACTGCATCGGAGGCTGAGACATGATCAGATTTTTTAAAATATTAAAATAATTTTATTGTTTCTTTTGGTTACAAAACCAATCTCATTTTCAGATGTTGAACTCATTTCTCAGTTTATGGGTATGACACACCACATCTACCACCAGAGTCCCAGTGTCATTTACTGCCGCCTTGTTGCCTCTCCTACCTTCCCCCTCCTACTCCCTCTGGCAGCCATCATCTTCTATCTGTGGGTTTCTGCTAGGGTATAGCTGTTTGCTTCATTTCACTATGTTCCACATATGCATGAAACCATCCTTTTTCTTTTTGATTTATTTCCCTTGGCATGGTCATTATTGGATACTTTAGTTTCTTTGTGGGAGGTAGGGTGTCTGAGAAGGTGGAGCACCTTCTGATATAGGAAAACAAGTCATTCAGACCCTAAGCAGTTGCAAAGAATGCCCAATGCCAGCTTTAACCTGAAATGCTCCCTCCCATGCTTGTCATCCTTCACGGTTCCACTCCAATGCCACCTCCCCTTGGAAGCTCTCTTTGATTTCTCCAAGCGTATGTTTCAAAGCACCACATACAAGAAACACATGCCTGCCTGCCTGCCTGCCTGGAGCTGAGATAGTTCCATGTCCATCTTGTCCCCATAGCCTTACTACTACTTCCATTATTATATATTCTTCAAGGGCAGGAGCTGTGTTTTCTGTCTCTGTGTCCCCATAGCGTGTCTGGCTGGTTGGAGTTCTAGATATTTGGTGGTGAATAAATGAATGAAAGTATTGGTCTCATTCGCCAGGGCTTTGTACCAGAAGTCCGTGGAGGACTTGCACAGACTCTGCCTTACATAAGGGAGTCCTTTTTTCCTGGTGTGCACTTCTATAAATGGACTATGTCAGCATATTTGAAGAAAGGGGCATAGAGAATCAAAAAGCCCCATTGCAGAGGATAGTGGTGGATTGTAAGGGCACAAAGCAGAGACTGAGGGAGGCAGAAGACATATTTTGGAAGAGTGAATGAACTGGAACAGCATCAGAGAGGCAGGAGGCGATTTAGACTCAGAGGACTTGAAAGGCCAGATTCCACCCCCCCTTTGGGCTCAGGATTAGTAAACGCACACAGGAGAAGCAGACCATACAAACCTCAGAGCAGAAACAGACCCACAGGAGCCCATGCAGATGTACCTTTTACATCATCTTTAATAGGTGGGCTCTTTCAAGGTCACCAAGGATTTAATGGAAATAGTCAAGGTGTTGCTCTTCTGTCCATTAGCTGTGACCTTGGGAGTTCTCTTTATCTGCTTGGCCTTCTGATTAGTCTCTTCATCTGGAAAATGGGACTCAATGCCTATCTCGTTATATTATGGTTATGTATGTCTGACACTTGAAAAATGCTTGATAAGCATTATTATTAAGTCCAAGTTCGCACAATAGGTTTTGATTTTTTTCCTTCTTTTCAGTCCCTTGCCTTTATCCAAAGTCATACAAAAGTAAATAAAGGCACGCCCTGGTAGAGTAGGGGTTGGGTGGAGTCCACATACATCCTGAGGTCCAGATTCCTGTCCTGGGACCAGTGAGAATAACCAAGGTGAACAGTTAAAATAAAAGTGAATAGACAAGTGCTTCTTCCTCCCCTCTCCTCCCGCCTGCCTGCCTCTGCTTGCCTTTATTCCTGCCAGCAATTTTCCTTAAAAAAAAAGTAGATACAATTTGATGGAAGAGAGAACAAGGTCATTTGTGTGAAGGGTTAAAGAGAGAAGGAGACTAAGGCCAGAAGGAAGAGCTCAGAGAGGAAGTCAATGCACAGGGACTGCACAAAAGCTGCAGACCCACAGGCAAGCAGTGGAGAGATGAGAAATGGCTCACAAATTATAGGGAGGAAGCATTTATAAGATTAAAGTCAAGATGAGGAGGAACGAAATGAGTGGAGAGATGAAAGAGAACAGAGAGGAAAGAGGAAGAAGAAACGTAGGGTGGTGTAGAGGGGGACTCGTCGGTGGGTCAGTGACAGAATCAGTCCAAGGCCAACGGTACCTGTGCGGGAGGACCTAGGTTTACAGCTCAATTTGAATCCAAGAGTGTGTCTGAAGACAGGACGAGCTTGTCCTCCGCTGGCAGTGGGGCAGAGGATACAGGACCCTGAGGGAGCCAGAAGCCGCCAGAGTATTAGATCTCTCTACCTCGCACCCTTTTTTAGGAATTTCACACACAGAGCAGAAGCAGCCAAGAAGAGCTGCTCCGAGCTAGAGGTAGAGAGCCAAAATACAGGCGCAGAAGTGGGCTGGCTGGCGAGGCGACAGCTAGGGGGCCCAGCGCCCCGACAGGAGTCAGTTTGGGAGGGTGGGGACTAGCGGGTGGAGTTGGACATCCTTCAGTCCTTCCGCACTTGGTGCGACCGCGGAGGTCTGGGTGCAGGGGAGATCGCGGAGCCTGGGGCTGGGAGAAGACGCCAGGGGTGGGCAAGTGCGTGGGGAAGGGGCTCTGAGCCACAGGAATGGTTTCAGAGGCTAGAAAAGGGCGCAAGACTTGCTATTGGCTTGAGAGAGGCAAAGTTAGCCTTAGCCATCCAGAGGCGCCCCCTCCCCCGGAGAAGGCGGGGCCTGGAGCGAGGCTGGGTTAAGGTGCGCTCCCAGGTGCAGCCTCTGGGTTGAGCCAGGAGCGGGTGGAGCTGGGCGAGCTGAGCTGGGCAGTGCTCGGGGGGATTCGGAGAGATGCGGAGGGGCCCCTAAAGTCTCAGGAATTTGGAGAGGGGTGGTGTGGCTTGAGAACATTCTGAGGGCAGCATTGGGGGATCCTGGGAAAGGAGACAGGGCGACTGGGATCTGCACGAGGCCGGGCGGAGCCTGAGCCTCCGAAACGCTCGGGGTCCGCGGGGGGAGCCGGCGCGGGGGGCGGGCGGGCGGCGGGGCCCGGGAGGCGGTGCGGGGGGGCGGTCCGGGGCCGGTCGGGAGGCGGAGCCGGGAGCTGGGGGCTGCTGGCGAGCGGCTCCCACGGCTCCTTAGCTCCCGCGTCCTGCTAGCTTCGGCGTCCGCCGCCGCCGCCGCCGCCTCTTCTCCGTCCTCCTTCGCCGCCGCCGCCGCCGCTCGCAGCGCCGCAGCCCCTCCCGCCATGGCCGCCGCCGGCGCCCGGCGCAGCCCGGGCCCCAGCTCCGGGCCCCGCGGGCGGCTGAGGCTCGGCTTCCGCGCGCCGCCGCCGCCGCTGCTGCTCCTGCTCCTGCTGCTCCTGCTCCTGCTGCCTCCGCCGCTCCCGGCCGGCGCCGCCGCCGCCGCCCCGCGGGAGCCCGACAGCCCGTGCCGGCTCAAGACTGTCACGGTGTCCACGCTGCCCGCGCTGCGGGAGAGCGACATCGGCTGGAGCGGCGCCCGCGCCGGGGCCGGGGCCGGGACCGCGGCCGGAGCCGCCGCCGCCGCCGCCGCCGCTGCCGCCGCCGCCTCTGCTGCCGCCGCGTCCCCGGGCTCCGCCGGCTCCGCGGGCGCCGCCGCCGAGTCGCGGCTCCTGCTCTTTGTGCGCAGCGAGCTGCCGGGGCGCATCGCGGTGCAGGACGACCTGGACAACACCGAGCTGCCCTTCTTCACCCTGGGTAAGGCTGGGCGCCCGCACGCGCGGGACCCCAAGGCTCCCGGAGCCCCCAAGTGCGGCCGGACGGGTGGGGGCGCCCTGGGGATCCCCGCCCGGAGCTGCCCCGAGCGGGGTCGGGAGAGGGCAGCTGAGGGCCCCGAGGGCTGACAGGTGGTTGGGAAGAGAGCGGGGCGGCAGGTCTGGAGAGCGCGTGGCGGCGCGCGGGGGCGTGCCGACCCTCCCGCACCGGAGCGGGGACCTCCCCCCGGTCTCTGCCCAGACGAGCAGCTCCGCCGCCCGGCGTCCCTGACGCTGGAGACCGGCATCGCTGCCTGCGGTCGGGCTAGGCGTCGGATCGGGGCCGCCCTCCGAAGCCAGCTTGGGGTCCAGCCGCCTAGGGGGGCTCTTGGGGGCACGGCCCCTGGCCGCCCGCAGTTGGCTCCCGCCGCCGAGTTGTTGGCGCGGCTCGGTGGGTGGATTTCCTCCAGAATTGGAGCGGAGGAGCGTCACTGAGGGGCAGCCGGCCGGCTTGAGCTCGGTTCCTGCACGCGCTGGTGACCTTGGCCAAGTCGCTGCCCCTGCCTGGGCCTCAGTTTTGTCCATCTGCGAAATGGGCCTTGGGAGGATTGAGTGGTTTCAGAGGACTGGGCTTCCGATCCCAGGGCGCCACTTTCAGAGTCTCTCGTCGCCCCTCGACCCCCGTTGTCGCATTGGCCTTTCTACCCCCCGCTCAGAGCAGAGCAGGTGTGTCCTCGAGGCTCACTGACTGGGCTAATAATAAAGGCAAGAAAAAGAAACAGGGTGAGGGTGGGGGTGGGGGCCGCAACGGAAAAGTTAATCAGAAAGTTCGCCCGCAGCTCGCTGCCTGCTGGTTCCCAGCGCGGATCCCGGAGGAGTCGGCCCTTCCGCAGAGATGTGGGAAGCGCGGCTGATTTCCCACCCGAGTAATTGATAGCTTAATTATCTCAGAGAGTGTTTACCAAAATGTTGCTGCTCCCCTTAGCTCTCCCGCGCTCGCGGATCGCTCGTCTCCCCTTCCCTCCCGTCCCCTCCCGTCCCCTCCCCTTCTCTCTGGGGGCGCCGGGCGCGATTGGCTGTCGGAGTCCGGCCGACGACGGCGCTGCCGGGCGCGGGGCGCCTGAGACTCGCCTGCTCTTGTAGCCCTGACCCCTGCCTTCGCGGTCTGCGCCCCGATCCCGGCATCACCCTCGAAGGTTACTCTTGGCTCGCTCGTGACACCCCAAAGAGTAATCAGCGAAGTAGACTACGCTCGCCTGGGAGCCATACTGTTTTTAAATGTATTTTTTGGGTGAACCTTGCCCCCATGCTCCCTTCCCCTTCCTGCGGTTTGCTTCTGGAGATTTGAGCGCGCCCCAGGCCCTCTGGTGTGAGTTGGGGCCTCCAGTTTCGGGCCCGGGCTCTCCCCAGCTGGCTGTAACAAGCCGGCTGTGCTTCCTGGGAGGCCGGGCGGGAGAACGCCTGGCGGGTGCTCTGGGGACTCTTCCCGCCGCGACGTGTCTGGCGTGCGCGACACACACTCTCCAGCATACGCACACGCGCGCAGGCACACGCACACCCTTGTCACGTACACCTGTGGGGCTGCCCATTTCCCAGGAGGGGACGAGGGTGGAAATGACGTTCTGTAACGGCAAAGAGCTAAGACCCTTTCGACTCAAGTCTAGTTCCCTCCCGGCAGGAAAGGGTCCTTCCAGAGACACGGAGGGGAGGATATCCCATCCCACCCCTTCCCATCCCACCTTTGCCCTTCCACCCCCAGAATCTCTCTTCTCCGGGTACCCTGCGAGGTCAGGACTAGGGATCGCCCAGAATGACTGTTCAGATGGAGACGGAGGGTTTACTTGAGTATGGCCCGACTTGGAAGTGAGGACCCCAGATTAATTCCTGTTCCCCAAGGATGCTGGAGGGGACCGGTGCTGCCAGTTACAGGAGTAGCCCCAGATTACCTGGGGCAGGGGGTGAACTTTGGCTGTCAGGAGGCAGTGGGTATCTGGGGGCCTGGGCAAGCTGAGTGAGGAGCTGCGTGAGGAGCTGGAAGTCTTGAATCCAATCCCCCAGGGGCAGTGCCATCAGCTTGGAGTCTCCCAGGGCCTGCCTTTTCTGCCGCTGGGAGGCCAAGCCCGCCTTGGGACTGCCTGCCTTGGAGTGGCCGGATGCTGTCGTCCTTGGCAGCGCTGAGCCCTTAGGATACTAGCTGGGGAATTGGGTTCTGCGTCGTCTTTTACCCCGCAGCGCCCTGGACTGGCAACTGAAGGCGCTCCCGCAGGGATTTGGCTGGCGAGGTAGTCACCAGATGGCCTCGTGTAGCAGGAACTGTGCGGGGAGACGTGGGCTTTTTATTTGTGTTGGTCTTCCACTGTTTGCATGTAAACACCAGCGCACAGGGAGCTTGGGAGGATCAAGCCGCAGGAAATGAGGGTTGGCTGGTGGGAGTGGATGGGCGGGGGCATGCTCTAAGTCATCTATGGCCCTGACTTTCTCAGGGTCCCAGATCTTTTGGACACCCCCGCCCACTGTGTAGCATTTGTTTCTGGTGGCTGTGAGGTTCCAGGTTCTTTCACTGCTTGCTCCCCAGTTCAAGGGATTTGGAGAGGGCAGATGCCACAGCTGGGCATGCAGTTGGTCAGTGGGTGCCTAACCTGCCCATAGTGGGGTGCATGGAGCTGCCGCTAGCGGGACTGTGTCGGCCAGAGCCCCTTGGGCCAGAATTTGGATCGTGGGCCCAGAGTTGGTGGGCGTTAAAAGAAACAAGCACATTTTTAAAAAGTCACTTCCAGTTTATCCGAAGACCACTTAGGGTCCTCAAGGTAATTCTGTGCACACTACGTGACATCCTTTTTCACCCCAAACCGCCTGTGTACCTGGCCCTTGCTTCTACCATTGTGCCTCTTGTTTGTGCTGTTGGCTCATTACTGCCCAGGCTCAACAGCCTTTTCTTCAGGGCTCTGCCTGCTCACATCGGCTTTTACCGTAGTGGTCCAGGCTGCTGTATGCAGATGGAAGTTTTCCTCAGAGATGAAAGGTGCCTCCAGTTTCTGGACCCGGGCCTCTTCTTTACAATCTGATTATAATGTCAATGGCACGGACAGTGAATTTTCTTAAAAATGATCAAGGAGAAACAAATACTTGTTAAGTCCCGAATGTGGTGCTAGAGCTTAACTCTTGTTGTTTATGATTAATTCACACACAGTATATGGCCTGGGCCCTGTTGTTCCTGTTTTGCCTTCGGAAGCATTCTCAGAGAAGTCGAGTGCCCAGTCCGAGGTCACACTGAGTAAATGGCAGACCTGGAATTGGAGGCGCGGTCCCCCAGACACCTCCCTTCTTGGGAATTGCTGAGTGGACATCCTGAGCTCAGTATGCTGTGAGGGCCTGGTGACATTGATGTAGGACATGATGTTGGGTCCTGGAGAGAAACAGAGCAATCACTGACACTCCAGAGAACCTTCTTTCTCCGAAGAAACTTCAACTCCGTGGGTGAGCCTGAAATACGAGTGTTTGAAAGTGAGACGTGAGTTCAGTGATCTCTAATGACCCTGCCAGCACACATTTCCACGATTCGGGGGGTGTCCGAGGGCATTTTGTGTCATGGGGCTGGATGAGTGGTGGAGATGACACATTCTGTGATCTCAGGAAGGAAGACATCTGTGGACTCGGAGAAGGGGAGAAGGCTGGGGACACTTCCTGGACAGAAAAGAACTTGAGCTTGACTCTTGCAGGAAGGCTGGATGAGAGATTGGATGCTGCGGAACAGCTCGCAAGCTTAGGGCTGGTGAGGAGCTGAAACTCTGCTGTGGCTCCCTGTGACCTTGAACAAGTCACTTCTCCCCCAGAGCTTCAGTTCATTGTGCTGTAATATGAGTGGGTGGATGAGCCCTAAAATAATTCTTTGGTGTAAAGATTCTGTGAACTTGAAGTCCCCTGACCCCTCCTTCCCTCTGACTAGCTCCTCCCACTTCTCACTGTCTCCTTTCCTTTGCTGGTACCATGGGGGTGTTGGGAAGGATGGGTTGAAAAGAAAGAATTTGAGCTGGAACAACCGCCAGTGCAGGGCTTTTGAGGTGAACCCTCTCATCACTCCGTGCTCAGCGCCCCCCAGGCAGCCCTGGAGACTGCTTGTGGATTTTGCTTTCATGCCCAAGGTTGGCAAATGCTATCCTTCTCCCTGAGCGTGACAGTTTACCCAGCTGGACTGGTAGCACAGGGCCTTGATTCAACAAAAGGGAGGAGAGGAGAGAAAATGGAGGACCCCCCCCCCCCCATTTTGCACTAATGTGCTCTGTCATGTAAATCCCGCACGGGAGGGGGGAGGGTGTAGAGAGGGAAAATAAGCCCATACTGTGTCTTCACATGCACCTGCCTGAGGACATCGGGCAGTGTCCTAAAGGCCAATCCCAAAAGGATGCTCTTTGCAGGATGCTGACTGACCTGGTGGAAGAGAAAGACACAGTTTGAAATGCCACTTTGGTGAGGTCTGCAGAGATTTTTAAAAAATACAGATAAAAATGGATAAAGAAGAAAGAAACCTCTGGAAGTAGTGAGGGGCCAGCTATCAGGTCTGAAAGGTTTCTAGGAGTAGAGAATTTAGCCTAAAAATAACAGTTCACAAAACTGGAGGAGATTGCTTCAGATGTTATCAGGCACTGAGGAATGTCTGGTCCTAAGCACGGCTCAAAAAGTGCAAACATGAAGGGGATAGAGTGTGTGCGGCCCACAGGAGTCCGGGAACTGTCCAGCAGCCCCGTATATGCCCTGGCTCCCCGTGCGGGCAGGGAAGCCCTCAGACCAGACTGCACCGCTAGCTGGCAGGTATTTGGAAAAAGGACTCCAGCCCTGGGAGACACTCTCTGTCCATGTTTGGTTTCTGG
>RJWH01002667.1:189045-210633 GCA_004363575.1 Solenodon paradoxus
TATATATATATATATAAAACAATTATATGTAATATAATTTCTTCATTTGGCCATTTGAAGTTTTTAAGTAGCTCAACTTGAAATTAACTTCCCACCCTACTGTGATGTTCCAGGTTTTGAGTCACTGTAAATAAAGGTCCTGGGAGGGTGGGTGTGTGGTCTCTGACCTGAGTCTTTGCCCCTTCACTTCCCTCATGTCATCCCCACCCCTTGGCCAGCTCAAATCTGATGAAACCTATTTCATACTCAGGGCAGAGTGAAATGCATCATCTGCCCTCAGAAAGTATGATGTTCCTGAGAAGGAAAATGGGGCAGGGACAGCGGAGGTTCCTTTCAGCTGGGTTAAGAGGGGCTCCAGTTTGGTCAAGGCCAAACATATTTGCTCTTTCTGGGCATCCGTGACACTGGTTAGGACGGCAAAGGTCTGCAAGCTTGAGTGCGACCCCGAGCTTGATGGTTTCTGTACAGGACCTCAGGCCGTGCGAGCTCTAATCGTACCTTACAGAATGTCCAGCAGTAGATTGGAGTAGATCTCCTGCTTCTCACCTCCTGACTTTGCTGGAAACAAGGCCTTGGGTGTCCCAGGCCAGGTGATCACGTGTGTTGGGGGAGAAGGATGCAGGTGAAGTCCCTGACAACTGTTAACGTGACCGTCAGCTCTGAGGACTCACATCACAGACTCACGTTAGCCCAGGGCTCTGAAATTCCACTTTTGTCACTACCCAGGACCCTCAGACACATGGCTTCGGCTTTACACACATCTCAGTGTCTCCAGCTCCTTTGACATCATAAAGTGCGCCCACACTCTCCTCCTCGCGCCCCCCTAAAGGCAGAAATCCCCAAATCGAGGAGAAAAAAATATCCCTTTGGAAATGGATTTGTTCTCCTGCCCAAGTATCCAGCTGTAGGATCTGTACTCTTCTGAGAAAACCCAACCCGGGGGCTTTGTTTTGGATGAGGGGTAGGCTCATGGCCTTCCCCCACCGCCCCAACCCCACAGCTGCCTTCGTGGTGAACCCAAGTTTCCTGCTCTTTTCCAGGGGAGAGAGAGTTGGTTTTAATCTGGAGTTGGAGCCACAGAGCGGCAGGCTTCCTTTACAGAGCTGATACTCTTCCCGAGTTCTCACACTGACCAGCTAGTGGCAACAGAAGATTAACTATAGTGAGAGAGAGCTGGGTCTCCTCTTCCTCCAGCAAAGCTGGCAGCCTTCCTGCCCCAGAAGGAGGCAGGCAGCAGTGCTTGGCAGGGTGCGCTCTGGTTTCCATCGCCATTGGCTGGGGCCTATGTCTGCCGTTCTTTTCCACCCCCCCCCCCCCTGCAATACTTCCCTCGGATGGGGAAGGGCTGGTGACTACACCATGTAGATTCAGGACTGAAGTGTCTGCAGCTTCCTGAGGGCACATGAAAACATGCAAGCAGCCCAGTGCATCAGTCAAACATGGACCAGGGTGAAATGGATGGAGTGACGGGCCCTGGAACTTGAGTGCCGTGGCTGTTGTGCAGTGATGTGCTCATTGAGTGGGGTGTGAATCAAATCTCTCAAAACTGACATAGTGTTGAAGACAATGATGCATTGATAAGTGTGTGTGTGTGTGTCTGCTGAAACTGACAAAAAGAAAAAAGATAAGGATGTATGTCATAAACTGTTCGGGTTTTCCCTGAGGAGGACCCATGTCTCTGCTCTCATGGTCGCAGCCTCTGGCAGGCTCAGACTCAGCAGCTCTCTCTGCTGCAATTTCAACAGTCAACTCTCTGTTCTGTGGTCCTCTGGTCACATCCGCTCTCATCTACTGTCGGTACTTGCAGACAGAGTGATTTCATTAGGATCACAAATCTGATCAGGGCTATTGTCTCTTAAAGCTCTTTATTGGTTCCTCGTCCTTCTTAGTATAAGGTTCAAACTCCTTACTGTGGAGTCCAGCGGCCATGCTCAGACACTGCCCAGATCGTCCTTCCTTCTGATTCTGTCACTCTGCATCACCAACCCCCCACCCCCGCTAGCAATAAAAAGACTGCTGTCACATGGCTGGTCCCTTCAGAACTCCTGAGCACCTACAAAGTGCTAAGCATCCTTCTGGGTGCTTAGGATACAGCAGAGAAGGAAAGACAGATGGCTGGAGTCAAAGAGCTCCTATCCAGGAGGGAGGCAGAGAGGGAGAGGGGGCAGGGAAGAGGGGAGGGATCATAATAATAAACATAGTTAATAAGAAAATTTTATAGTCTGTGAGTAGGTGATAGATCTATGAAAAAAAAAGATCGAAATATTTTGTGTGGACACCTGTTTGGATGTTAGGTAGGGTAGGGTGAGAGGACTCTGTTGAGAATGTTGGCCTGGAAACAAGACTTGAAGGAGATGAATGTTCGCTAAACAGCTCTCAAGGGGAAGAACATTCCAGCTGAGGGCCACCCCAGCAAAGCCCTGAGTGGGGAGCCACCTGGTTGTTCAAGGAGCAGCAGGAAGGCCAGGGGGCCCAAGTGGAGTGAGTGGGGAGGGCAGGGCTGGGCAGGGGCGGGAACAGATTCACATGGGGCCCTGCCGAGGGCTGGCAGGATTTGGGTTTTTACTCAGGGAAATAGAGAGCTTCTAGGATTTGAAGTCAAAGGATGTCAGTAATGTGACTTTCTGTCGCAAACTCATGACTCGGGTTGCTTTGTAGTGAGCACAGATGGAAGCCAGCAGGCCTGTTGGATGTGCTCAGGTGACAGGTGATGGTGGACAAGTTGGGGAACAGCACTTTTTTTGTCTTTCTAGGCAGGAATGAAGGTGAGTAGGCAGGCAGGAAGAGGGGAGGAGGAAGCATTCCATTTTACTTCCTGTTATTTGTTCCATTGACTATTCCCCTGGGACCAGGACCACAAACCCAGCCAGGTCCCTGGGATGTATGTGGACTGCGCTCTTCAAAGGCGGTGGACCTAACCGCTACTCCACCACGGTGCGCCAAGGGCAGCCCTTTTACGTACTTGCTGCTTTGTGTTGTGCTACGTGTCTGTGAGTCCCAGAAGCAGAGTGCACGCCTCCAGTTCCAGGGCTGCAGCCACTTGCCAGTGCTTTGCACATCCTCTGTGCTCTGGGGATCATGGCGGAGCCCGGAGCCCATAGCAATGTGGCCGAGGTGCTGGAATTCCACTCGCTCCCTCAGGTGGAGCTGGAATGCCGCCCTGCCTGAAACCTGTCCTCCTGGCGCACCGCAGCCATTTCTGTCTTCTCCAGTCTCCGGGAGTATTTCGGGGGTGTCATCGCAGCGGAGGCATGAATGTTTTGGAGGAGATGTTATACCACTCTTCTGGGGTCGCCAAATGTCATGAGTTGTAATCCTGAAGACATGCTCTAAAGGATGTGCCTCCTTCATAAAGATGGGAAAGCGAGGTCACTGGAGCCTCAGAGGCAGACCCCAACCCACTAGTCTAGTCTGGGTGTCTCCTCCACCAGGCTGGGGGTGTGTGGGGGGGGTTGGTGCTTCCCACTTTACACCCTGCAAGCAGCCCTCTGCTCAGCATGTCTTCTCCGCCCCCTCAAGGCCTTGGTGATGCCTCAGTTATGTCCCTCTGCAGTGTGAAAGACCCATGTTCTGGTGAGCACCCAGCTGGGAGAAGTGGGGATCCCACCCAAGAGCACACAGCCCTG
The DNA here is from genome assembly GCA_004363575.1 of Solenodon paradoxus. Taxonomy (NCBI): domain Eukaryota; kingdom Metazoa; phylum Chordata; class Mammalia; order Eulipotyphla; family Solenodontidae; genus Solenodon; species Solenodon paradoxus. Next base: position 192,672 of record RJWH01002667.1, read on the forward strand.
CTACAGCAGATGCCCGCCCTCTGCTCGGCTCCCACACCGCACCGTGCCTGGCGTGCAGCACAGGACTGGGGGTGCTCTGCTTTCCTGTCTTTGACAAGCTCCTCACGTTTTTGTCTCTCCCCGTCCTCATTACCAAGGAGCTGCAGAAGTTTCTTCTCTGGGAACTTCAGGTGTGACAGCCTCACACACCCAGGGGACTGAACACCTTGTGTCTGTGCTGCCAGAGCTGACTCAGCATCTCCCCAGGCCCCTGGCTCCTTGCTGCTTTGCCAAGAGAGCACCAGGCCTTGTCTCATTTTCTCTAGATGCCCTCATTATGGGGATGACTCCACAGCCAATGCTTGCCTTTCCCTCCCTCCTTCCCTCCCTCCTTCCCTCTGACACTCATTCTCTCCCTCCTTTCTTCCTTTCCACTTCTCTTCCCCAAGCATAGGGAGCTCCTACCTTAGACAAAGCCTGTGACTGAGGGACCTGCCATTCATTCAGTCCTGAGGACTTATGGGAACCCTGTCTTCTCTTTCTAGAAATGGTCAGGATAGCTGCCCTTCTTGTCCTTCCTTCACTCTCCTCCAAGTTTGGTTTTGTTAGCAGCAGTGTGCATTTTAATGTTTTTGCCTTTAAAATGGAACCCATATTATATATGTGTGGGACCTCTATCTATACACATACACACTCATATATATCCATATATATATAGAGAGAGACAAGAGACGTAATATATATATGTATATATGCCTATATATAACACTGCAAAACTCAAATAGATAGTGAACTTTTTTACAGTGTTGGAACTAGGTAGAAAATAGTGCTTTTGAGAGTTAGTCCTACTCCCTCATTTACTTAGGAAAGGGAAGTACATGTTTCAAGGGCCCACAGGGAATTCAAAGCAGAATGCAACCTCCAGCCCAGCTTCCCTGCCTGAGAGGGGGAGCTGAAGCGGAATATGGCTGTGTGCCAGTTCTTCAAGGCCCGGGGTTCCAGTCCCAGAGGCACTTCTTCCTAACCATAGCCGTCTGTGCTCCACCTCTCTGAGCCTCTCTTTGCTCATCAGTAAAGTGACAGTGACAATCAGTTGCTGTGATTGTTATTTTGGAGCGCCCTTCCACCCCCAAACCCACTTTTAGTCGGGGCCTCACATTTCACTCAGCCTGTGCAGGGTGATTCCTAGTCGCGAGTGTGTGCGAAGCACCCAGCAAAGCGTCTGGCACAGTTGCTCCGTGCCTCTTAGCCACCTGGAATCCCTTTTTGGAAGGAGGTGGCGGGATGAATAAATAATGGAGTGAATTCCCTGCCCCTCCCCCTTTCCTCTCCAGCGCATATGCTTCCCCGCTCTGGCTCCCTCCCCCGCCCTGGCCGCCGGGGAAGGGCTGAAATTGACCATTGATCTCTGCTGGCTCCCGGAGCTGGGGAAGCGGGGTTCTGGGGTTGCCTGAGGACAGTTTGGACAGAGATGCTCTGAGAGGCTCAGTGGAAGGCAGGTGGGTGTCGGGGGAGGCCAGCGGGCAGCACCCGCTCCCTTCTGGTGGTGGCTGGCTGACAAAGCCTTGCTCTCAGGCACCCAGGGAAGTCACGAATGGCCTTGCAAGAAGCCGAAAAGGGAAGGAACATTTCCATTAGCAGAATCAGCAGTAAAGAGATTTCCAGTCACAGTAATAGCTGCATTTGGGGGAATCATTTCAGCGGTGACTGTGGGCGGAGGGATGGGGGAAGGCGGGAGAAGTCTGTCTTACTTGTGCGGGAGGAGGACCAGGTGCTGGCCTTTAGACAAACTTACCGGGCCTTCTGCTTCCGTCCAGACGGACAGAGGCACAATCTCAGGAGTCCCATGGGAGGCTGCACACGTATGCTGTTCTGCCTTTGCTCTGATTACCCGGGTAACTTCAGTGCCAGCAGCAAGCAGCTCCCCAGCCTCCTGGGATTTGTAGGTGGGGGAAACCTAGTCCTTCTTCAAGTGAGCTACCCATCGAACCACCTGAGAGCCCAGGCTCTCGCTCCCAGGCCTTCAGCAATGCCTGGGCCTGGACTTGAACCCTTGTCCTAACTCCTGATCAGTGGCACCTCCCCTTCACCCTCGCCCCCTGATGTGCCCAGTGGCACTTGGGGCTCTTGCAGATTTCAGGCAGCACCAGATCAGAAATGCTGTTCTCTCTGCTTAGAATGGTTTTCCTATCCCCTCTGGGGGACAGTCCAGCTTTTACTTCCTCTGAGAAACCTCCTTTGCCTCAAGGCTTAAATACTTGTTTTGTTTAGTTTTTTTTTTTCCTCCCTTTATTCACAAACTCCTCTGTAGGTGGCCATATTTAGTGAATAAAAATAAATACAAAAAAATAAAATACCGTGTGCCCTTATGGCTTGGAGGGCTGAGATGCTGGTGTGCAGACCATATATATCCCAAGAACCTGGCTTCAAGACAAAGAGCTGGGGTGAAGAACCAAAATGAATAACGAAATAGAAATGTTTCTTTCTCCTCTTCCTTCCTTTGATGCTTCTTCCTCCTATCCCTTCCTCTCTTTACAAAAAGTATAGGATACCCAGTTAAACTTGAATTTCACATACAATGAACACTTGCTTAGTATGATTATGACCCAGGCACTATTTGGGACATAGTTATACTAAAAATGACTGTCATCTGAAATTCAAATCTAACTGGGTATTTTATCTGGCAACCTGCGGAGACCTTATGCTTTCTCTCTCCTGCCAGATCACACTACCGAGGTGTGATTTGCGCCCCAAACCTGCTCCATCCACATTGCCCCCCCTCTTAGAAAGTCAAACTTCTGGTCAGCCAGTGACTCAAGGGAAGAAACCATCCTTGACCTTTCATTTCCTGTACCTCTTCCATGGCTCAGCCAACACGGCTGGTTTTGCTCCCCACATGACCTTCCAGTCTATTCTCATAAGTTCTGTTAGCCTCACCTACGTGATGTGATTTCCATTATCCTTTTTCACTCCAGCAAATGCTTAGTCCAAACTGGTCTTCTTGCTGCCTCTCTATCACCCACCCTGTCTTTATATGATAACCATTTGGCATGTGGGCTGAATCCAGCGCCATGCCAGCTTTTATGTGGCCTGTAAGCCACTTATGTAAATCGTTGAAAAAAATCCAAAGAAAAATGAGATTTCACGATAAGCAACAATTATATGAAGTTCACATGTCAGGGCCCATAAACAGATTTGTTGGCGCTCAGCCGTACTCGTCTGTGCCTGTATGTCTGGGGTCCCTTCCCTCTACAACAGCAGAGGTGCTCTGTACCAGCAGTATCAGGTCGCCAAACCTTAAACTATTTACACACTGCCCCTTACAAAGTTTGCCAGCCCTGTGCTCTCTACCATGGTTAGAGTGATCTTTTCCAGTAAGCAAATTAGATCTTACCACTCTCCTGTTTAAAACTTTTTGTTCCTCATTACTCATAAGATACAATGTTAATTCCTCATCTTTTCTTTTCTTTGATTTTTTTTTTTTTTTTTTTAAGGAAAAATGCAGGCAGGAATGAAGGCAAGCAGAAGCAGGCAGGCAGGAGAGAGGAGGAAGAAGCACTTTATTATTATTATTTAAATTATTTATTATTTATTATTTTTATTTACTTGTTCATCTTGGTTATTCCCCTGCCCTGGTGTTGAACCAGGGACTTTGGGATGTATGTGGACTGCACCCAGGGTGTACTAGACCGCCAGGCCACCAGGGAGCGCCCTTGTTCCTTTTTAGAGTCTGTAAAACCTACCTAAATTTGCTTTCCTTTGAGTTCATCTTTTTTTCTCCGTTGCTCAGGAAAATTTATCACCTTCTCCAAGTAGTCTTTCCTGATTCAAGCAGCACACTGATGGTCTCTCCCCTCACAGCTTTCTTTTACTTAAAAACAAAACAAAACAAAACTCTTTACCTGATAACTCCTTGAAGGTAGGAAGTGTGTCTTGATCCTCTTTTTTCTGTGTGTGCTGAGTGGACAGGTCCTGGCCAAGTACTGGAAATGTGGGTGTGATGGCTTAGAACACCGCCTGGGATGTACCCAGCTCATCATCTTGTCCTGCTGGGTAGGACTCCAAGAGCACCAGTTTGTAAAACATGCAGAGAGGTGCCTGCCTGGGTGTCTGTGAAATCTGTGAGAATAAACAGGCCTGTTCCGAATCCCTGAGAATACCCCCCTCTCCACCTTACAGTTGGAGGGAGTTTAGGGAAAATCAAAGGAAGCGAAGGGTTCATGGAACCCAGCTGGCAGGTACTGAGTGGCTGGGACAGGGGTGGGGTGGGGTGGGGTGGGGGGTGAGCCCTCCTGGATTTGGGCCCAGTTCTGCTGGGTATCTGTGGCCTAGTCCCTTCTGCTTTCTGGATTTCTTAGTTATTTTGAGATGAAGCCAAGGGACCAGTGAGTTCTCAGCCCCACAGGAGCCCAGCGGGGAACGGATTCCCTCTGGAGCTGCTGAGGCTGGAAGCTGCAGCCTTGAGGCACAGCGAGCAACTCCCTTCCTCCCTCCTTGTCTGCTTCCTGTGTCTCTGAAGATCAAAGTCTTCGCTCTGCACCAGGTGCGACTGACTCAAACTTCCAAGCCCAGTCTCACAATAATTTGTTAGGGAACCTTCTTCAATTATTTTCTCTCTTGCATCCCCCAGGGAGGGAGACTGGAGACTCTGACCCCCAAAGTTATCAATTACCTGGCCGCCAGTAGCAGGCCTCTGACTGCCCGTCCTGGTCCCTCTCCACTCGATTTTTCTGGCCTCTCTAAATCACATCACTAACAACTGTGGCCTCTAGGGAATGACCACCCTTCACCTGCCTCCCTGCCCGCTGCCAGGAAACAGAAGGCCACCCCTCGCCCTCCAGAGCGGCAGCAGATGACAGGTTGGTGGCTGGAAAGGGCAGCTGCAAACCTCAGAAAAACCAGACAGGGTTTGCAAGTCCTCTCAAATACCAAACTACTGGTTTGGGAGATGGGATGCCTTGCATTCGTGTCTGCCTTTGACTTGCTGTGCAGCTTCAGATAAATGACAGTGCCTTTTGGAGCCTCGGTTCAGATTAACTGAGTATTGTCAGAGCCGGCTGTCCTCCAGGAAGCTGGGAAAACAGGACAGTGAGGCTAGTCCACCAGAGCGCTGACGAACCTTCCGGCCTTGTCTGGACCAGGTCGCAGGTGCCTAGGGCGGTGCCGATTATGTAATAGACAATAAGTGCGTTGAAGGAAGGAGTGAATATCTGGAAAATATGTCTGAGCAGACATTGCTAATCAATTACTCCAGCATAACCTCAAATCCCTTCTCAATGCAGTGCTCCAGCTGTCAATCTAACCCATTTGGGAGCGGCAGTCTAAGCGCATTTCTGGACTGAAGAGTCTGGAAACCTCGTGAATCACCTTACTCTCCCCTTGCCTGGAGGAGCCCCTATAATCAGTGGTTCTTCTATCCCGCCCCCTCCTGTGCTGAGTCCCTGGGGGCACAGAAATGCAAGACATTCACAGTCTATTGGGATAATAACACTGGTATTTTTTGATTTAAAAACCCCCTTTGCATAGGTATTTTTAGTATCTCCATCTTGCAGATGACATGCAGAAGACATGGTCATTCAGGGAGATCACAGCCAACAGCGCAAGGTCACCTGGTAATGGGATTAGTGGCATTTCTTGTTAAAGGGAAACTTGGTGTCACTCTCATGAATGGAACACCTGAACGCCTTGCTGTAAATGGAAGACAGCCTGTCAAAGTCTACGCACCTATTGAAATAGAGAGAAATCCTCGTGCTGCCTTCATTTATCGCTTATGCCACACTTTGGGAAACTTTGATCTAGCCCCACCACCGAGACAAAAATATCTTTATTTTGTTTCAAGTTCAAATTGAGCCCACCTAATTAAAGTCAGATTTCCTTTAATATACACATTTAAGAATAGCATTCCTGACCCCCACGCACACCCCCACGGTGACTCAGGCAGCTAAGACACAAGGTGGAGACTGTGAAAGCCACAGACACAGGTTCAAGGCTGGCCAGACTTGCAAAAAAACAGAATAACAAAAACAGCAAGGTACCTTTCCTGCCTCTTAACACCAGCCCATCTTTTAAGATCCCTCCAGAATGTCCCTTGGCTGCTTCTAAGATGGTCTTCCTGGCTCCCCTCAAGTTCTCTTCCCAGCTCTTTGTCAACTCAGTAGTCTGTTTTCATGGAAATACTGTGTTTAATTGTCTCTCTCTTGTGGATCTGTAAGCTTCCTTTTAGTTAAAAATCATGTCTCTTTAATATCTGTAACTACAGCAGCTAGTACATGCATGCTTATTGAATTTTTAAACTCAATTTTAAATTTTAACAAGAGGAATACAAGTTCAAACAATTCAGCAATATTTTAAAGGAAAAAGTGTGAGTCCTCCCCCGCAGCTCCACCAAATCTCATTCCCCAGAAGTGATGGTGATGAAGGGTCCCCTGGGGTCCTTGTGGAAGAGAGAATCTGTACAGCCCTGAAGAGCCACCTTGGGGGACTCAACTGAGAAGTGACCTGTCCAAGATCACTACAGCCTCTTGAAGGCAGATCGAGAATTGTAAGGAAATCATCTCTCGCTTAGTGCATTGGTGTTTCAAACTGGGTTTCCTGTCCCTCCGGGCTTCAGTAAAGAGGTGCCCCGCTTGTATCAGTCACTCATGAGCTCCAGTTTCATTTGAACAAAAGATTTGTTAAAAAGTTCTGCAAGCATGGGGCTACACTTGTCCTCCATGCCTTGTGTCCAGTCCGTTGGAAAGACAATGGTTAATGTTTCTGTCCTGATTTTTGATGGAGGTAGGTGATTGGAGGAGGCTCACTGACCATCTCATAGTCAGTTTTAGGCCCATTTTACAAAGCCGCTCCCGGCATGGTCAAGCCACAAGGTACGTCTGTCCAGGTTTCCTCCAGGCCTGAGACAGGAGTCCGCTTTGTTACTGACTCTGACATGACATACACGTGTGCTTACACACACACACACACACACACACACACACTCACTTAATTCCATACCATATTTCTTGCATAAAGTGTTCAAAATGCATCACATTTAGTGATCTCCAATGTTGGTTAATAAATGTGTGTTCCACTGTGTGTGTACACATAAAACATACTTTTATCTATGCATATATAGTCATATACAGGGGTTTTGTGTGTGTATGTGTGTGTGTGAGAGAGAGAGAAAGAGAGAAGAGAGACTGAGAATATGATTCTTTCTAGAAACTAAAATGAGAAATTGGACCCAGCAAGGGAGGAGTCAGAAAAGGAACAATTATCATAATGAGTTGGGGGCGGGTGTCTCTTTCTTTCTGGCTTATATTTGACATGATTGATAAAGCAGTTCTTTCTAAACTTTTTTCTACTTGAGTGGGGAGACAGACTACTCAGGAGAGAGGTGCCTGGGTTGAGGGTGAGTGCTAACTCTAGGAATCTTCGTTAATGAAGCCACGTGGGATTGGCATTTGGTCAGTTAATAGAAAAAGTCTATTAAAGCAGGGAATCATAAAAAATAATAATGCACCCTACATGTTTCATTTTGACTTAAAATATGTAAACGTGTTTAGGTTTGCTGATGGTTTGATGTCGGTTCATGGCCTTTTTGAGCCTGGGTGAGCTGCTTGGAGATCCATGCCATCTTACCTGCATAAACCATGTTCATTGTGCCGCAAATACGATCTCCAGTGTTGGTTTCATTAAAGGGGACTGAGAACTTAGAGATGCTTGCCAAGTAATTTTTGTAGAGTTTTATGATTCCTTTCTAAATTTTTATAGTTGTCACACCTGACCTAACTCAATAGCAATATTTAAGTGACTTTATTTTTACAGTAAAACCAACGTAATCCTCACAGAACCTACTTTCTTGGGAGGTTCATCAGTTTTTAATTTCCACAATACTTCATAAACATTTATATACTTTATAAGGACCACAAAAGGATCCTAACTGTGTGGCTCAGGTGAGTAAAGCACAGACTCTGAGGGCCAAGGACATGGGGTCGAGACCAGGGGCTGGGGTGGCAAAAGAGAAAAACAAAACAAAAACAACAGGAATAAAAAGATTTGGAAAGCAAACGGGGTCTGTAAAAATGCAACTGAACTGGTGGGAAGTCCTGAGTGCTGGAGAGAAAGTCCTTCTTGGCTTTGTGAGCATTTACAGCGTGTTAATTTTGGAGGGTCTGCAAAATAATGGGGACCACTGGTTAAACTGGTGGCCAATGGATAGGGGCCAGGTGAAAACTTTTGAAATACACACACACACACATGCGCGCATGTATATATACATGTTTATGTCTAAATGTATTATAAACATATAGCCATATACATACAGTACATACATGCACATGTTTACACACATTTGAGTATACGTGTGTGCATATACATATATACATGCACATGTTTCAAGCTGAGGGAGGCACATAGTCACAAACATTTTAGTGTTTGAGCCTTTTAGGTGACATTTTGCTCAAAAGTTTGATTTGGAGGAACTCTCGGTGGGAATGTAGAATGGTGTAAGCACTATGGAAATCAGTATGGCGATTCCTCCCCAAACTAAACATAGAATTACCAGATGACCCTGCAGTCGCCATTCTGGGTGTGCATCCAAAGGGAATGAAATTAGGGCTTCAAAGAGCTATCCCTACTGTAGCAATATTCACAGCAGCCAAGACGCGAAAACAACCTAAACATCCATCAAAGGAGGAACGGATACAAATGGTGGAGTGTAGAGACACCACGGAATATTATTCAGTCAAGATAAAGAAGGAATTACTTCCACTTGTAACAGGATGGCTGGACCTTGAGAGCGGTGCTAAGTGAACTAGATCAAAGGAAGACCTATTTTATATGATCTCACTTATTCATGGGACCCCAAAATGCCAGATTTACAGAGACTAGAATGGCGGTTCCTATGCGCGGGATAAATGGAGCCATGGTCAAAGGGCGCACGCTTCCAGTAAAAGGTGAGTAGTTACGAGGCGCTGATGTTCAGCGTAACAATGATAGTAAGACTGTATGATACGCTTGAAAATTATAAAGAAGATACGTCCTAAATATTCTCAACACAAAGAAGTGCTGATTATATGATGGATGCAAGTGTTAATGCTGCAGTGTCATCATTCTACCAAGTTTATCACATCAGCATGTTGGCTGCCTTCAGTCTACACAGTGTTACCTATCAGTTGTATCTCAATAAAGCCGAAAAAATAAAATTACCCCAGAGATGACCCAGAAACTCCTGTCACTGGGCTTCGCGAGTTCATAGTCCTTCCTGGGACTCCTCAGCAGTGGTCACTCTTGTCCTTTTCCCTGCGGGTGGCTTTTAAAGAGAAACACCGTAACACTTGATCGGTTTTCTAGATGAGGAAACTGTGGTTCAGAGAGTGAAGGGACTAGAATGAGAGGCAGAGCGAGGTAAAGTTACATGTCAGCTTCCAGGCCATGCTGACTTCCTGAATGCCAGTCCGTGTTTTTCTGCTCAGGGGTAGTTTTTCACTATTTTGGAAAATCATGAAACATTATTATTATTTGCTACCCCTGCGTCCGGGTCTCGAGCTCAGGTCCACGGCTTTCACGGTCTGCACCTTGGCCACCTGAGTCACAGAAGAAGGTTTTTTTATTCCCATCTCTGACCAGGCCTAATCTTTCCACACTCTATGAAGGAGCGCGGGTAAGAGTTCCCCTTTAATGTCTCCGCCGGTACCACGTCGCCCCTGCACCATATTCCATAGCATGGGGGTTCTTTGTTTACCTGCCACCGCCCCTGGCATCCGAGGTTAGAACTCGGGGTTCTCAGGCTCATGCAGACGGGCCTCCTCAATGCACAGACACCAAGGTACAGACAAGGCTAATACCTTGCTTACAGTCAGGAGCTGAAGCTGCTTCCGAATGCAGGTAAGTCCACCCTGCCCCACGCCCACCCCGCTCCCACACACCCAGCTTTCTCTCTCCTCCACTGCTCTGCCTGCTGGGGAGGGCTGGGCAGGTAATGAGAGGGCAGTGTGTGGGAACCAGCTGCCAAGAGTTCGCGTGCTTTATGAGGTGCGGAGTATAATTCAAAACCCATTTTGGGGACGTCTCGCCCCATAAAATCTTCTATAGCAGGAATGGCTGGGAATTTGTTTTGACTTCCCCACCACATGTTTTTTAAATACCTCTTCCCTCCATCTCATTTTCTTCTTTTTTTTTTTCTCCTTCCTTCTCCCCTCCCCCCACCCCCCATTTTCCTTGCAGGCTAAGCCTCTGGTAGCTTGGGACAGGATGGTGGTGGCATTGAGGAATGGGATCTTGTGGTCTAGGTTAATGGATTGACACTTGCTTGTGAGAAAGCTCGCCTTTCTTGAATGGTTCTTCCTGGGCGAAGACATTGACTCTGGACATGGCTTTAGGGATTTGCCTTCCTTCCCCAGTCCTCATGTTAGGTCATCTCTTTTCCAGCCTTGTGCAGCGCTGCTCCACTTTCTCCCTTTTGAGTAGGCTCTTCAGGTGCTGCTTGAAGGGTCATTCCTACCGGTCACTTCTCTCAGAATCCTCAGTGGCCCCTCGCCGCCTGCAGGATTAATAGCCATCTCCTTGGCATCTGAGTCGTCCATGTGAAGATCCAGCCCACCTTTATTACCACCTTCTCTCGCTGTTTCTCTGTCTACACTTTAGCCAAACTCATTTGTTTTCCCTGCTTCTAGAAAACAAGCTCTCCTCTCTATTTCTCTGCCTTTACTCAAGCTGTGTCCTCTGCCAGGGATATCCCTGTCCCCTTCGATTTCTGCTGGTACGGAGTGCTATCTAGCCTTCATAAATTTCTGTCTCATGGAAACGTCTGTCTTTATTCCTCCTGTTTCCTTCCTCTCCTAATTCAGATTTGAGTAAATTTATTCAGGACCCACGTCTGTCTCTTTTAGGTCACTTCTCATGTTAAAATGTTTATGTTCATATCTTAGCTCACTTCTGTCTGCATAGTGCACCACTGAGATGGGAGGCCTCTCTCATAACACTTGATTTCTCTTTGCTTGTCCCCATTTCGACATTGAGTCTCTAGCCCAAGCTCACTGATTTTCTTCCTAACATGTTTTTGAATCCATCCATTTCTTTCCATCTCTACCCTGGTAACCACTTGTGTGCAGAAGACAGAGGCCGTGCCTCTGCAGTTGCAGAACATTCTTTAGACAGCCCAGCTTCGAGGGAGGGGTGGAGTCTTTTCTTTCTGCATTCCTTCCCAATACATGACCTGCGACTGACTGGGTGTCATTTTGGTAGGACTGTCATTTGGGCAAGACTGCATAACTGCTCCCCTCAAAGAGGTCGGATTTTAAGAAGGAAATTGACAGCAATTTACTTTGAAAACACATCAAGCTTTGCTAATAAAATATAGTCTCCTTTGCTTTCCTGTGCAAAGTTGGGTGTACCTTAGGGGCCCTCCCACCCCCCAGGGTCTTTGAGGCCTCCATCAGTCTGCCCTGCCTGCCCAGGGCAGGTCCAGGCCTCAGCTGGGCCTGTGAAAGGCACCTGGGAGTTTTCAGCCTTGGGAGACAGGTGCGGACGGAGCTGAAATGAATGCCCAGGTTTGAGCTTCCATGGTGGTTTCATAGAAGATTTATGAGTGTTTCTTCGAGAGAGAATGCCTGCAGACTCCCCTGTGCCGGATGGGATGTGAATGGAATGCAGTCTCACCGCTCTTTCTCCTCCCCATCTTGTCTCCTCTTTTCCTCCTCAGTGTCTTCTTCATTTCCACTTGCTCTTTTACCTCTTTTCGTTCCCTGCCCCACTTCTTCGGTTCTTTCTCCCCCCTTTCCTTAGTGTCCCTTTGCTTGTCTCTCTGCTTTACTCCGTGTCTGTGTATCTCTGACTCGCTCCGTCTCTGTTTGCTCCCCACAGGCGGACTTCTCAGAATCCCTGGGCCCAGCTCCCTCCTGTCTGGTCCTCTGGCCAGACACTCCTGAGTGGTGTTTGGAGGGCGGGACAGCAGAGGATGAGACTCTTGGCTGAGGTGGCTGGTGCCTTGCACGGTACAACCCAGGTCGCTCCTGTGTGAGGGTTTCCGTACTCAAGAGGGCTGCCTCCGCAGCTGCTCCTCTTGTCCAGTGTGATGCCCGCTGTCCTCAGAGATTACTTGCTCCATCGTAGACAAATTTGACCTTGACTCTGATTTCCACTGTGAGGTGGGCTTTGGAGCACAGTGGTAGGATCTGTGGATCATAGTCCTGTTACGTTCTTTTTTCTGCCACTCTGGTGGGCTCCTCTTTCTCCGCCTCCTCTGCCACTCTTGCACTATTTATCATCAGCCCCTTTTAAAGCTCTGTTTCCTCAGGGCATTAGGAACATCTGCTGGAGAGTTTTAGAAGAGAAGGTGCAAGAATGATAGATAAACCTTCTTAAGAGATCATCCCTTCTAAAATTTCAACCCTTGGCTGTAACTGAGTGAGAGGTATTTGAGCCAAGTTACCTTATCCCCCAAATATCATGTACTTGTTTGAGCTTGACCTTAAGGGCATATGCTCAGCTCAATTAGCTTGCCAGGGTTTAGTAGTATTTTAAAATAGCAATTGGTCTTGAGTCTAGACAAGCTTATATTTCAAAAGTCAAGACAATAGAACAAACCAAGAAGATAGAGGAGGAGGAGGGTGTTGGAGGAGGAGGGAGGGAGGAGGGAGAGGAGGAGGAGGAGGAGAGGAGGGAAGACCAGAAATAAAGCAGTCCAGTGTCCTCATGTGCCTATCTGTAGGGTAGACTTAAATTTGCTTCTGGAGGTGCATCCTGGTGGAGTATGATTCGATTAGCCACCTTTGGCTGGTGCATTTCTCATACATCCCCCTGGGCTCTGCTCACCCTCATTCCTGTCTGCACCTTTCCTTTAAAAAAATGTTGTTTCTGGAGCAGAATTGGAAATACCTTTGTAATCCTTAAATTTCTCTGTTTCTCCCTATTTGAGCATTTAACTTGTAACCAAAGCTTATTGATTTTTCCCCCCTAACATTAGAATCCATCCATTCCTTTCCATCTCTACTCTGGTACTAGTTACTCTTAATATCTGACCTATAATTCACTTGACTCTTAACTGATCCTTCAGATTCCTTTTGCTCTTACCACCCACCCTCCAGCCTTACCCAGTCTGTTCTCATATGCTACAGGATGACATTATAAATTTGTGCATCTGGTGTGCCCTGGTGGCTCAGGTGTTAAACCCATGCCTGGGGCACAGTCCACATACTTCTTAAGGAAATAGATTTGTGTCCCAGGCTTGGGGAACAACCAAAATGAACAACTAAATAAAATGCTTTTTCCTCTTCTCCCTTCCTGCCTGCCGCCTGCCTGCCTTCATTCTTGCCTGTCTTCCTGCCTCTAAAATGAAAAATAAAGGTCATCCAGTTATGCCTCTTCTCTGCTTAAACTCACAATGACTTCCCATTGTGCTTGTAATGAAATAAATGGTCCATAACCAAGACCTACAAGACTTGCAACCTTAGCTGTACATTCGAATCCTTGGAAGTTTTTAAAAATGCCAGGAACTTTAATGTCTCCCAGGCCAACTCAATCAGCATAATGGGGTTAGGCGATTTGGTAGTTTCTTTAGAAAACTAAGCCTCCTCTTAACATGAGATCCAGCAGTGATGTTCCTTGGTATTTATTCAAATGGAATGAAAACTTAGGACAGTGTAAAACCTGCATGTGACATTTTTACCGCAGCTTTCTTCAAAATTGCCCAAACTTGGAAGCAGCCATGATGTCTGTCCATAGATAAATGAGTAAATCAGCTCTGGTGCTTCCATACAATGGGATATTATTCAGTTATAAAAAGAAATGAGCTATCAAGCCACAAAAAGACACAGAGGAACCTTAAAATCATACTGTTAAGCAAAAGGAGCCAATCTGAAAAGGCCACAAACTGATTCCAACTAGTTGGCATTCTGGAAAAGGCAAAATTATGGAAACAAGAAAAAGATCAATTGTCAGGGGCTTGAGGGGATGAAAGAAGAGATAAATAGTATGTACTGAGTGGATGAACAAGAAAGGATACGTCCAAGTCCTAATGTTTCAGAGTCCTTTCTCTTTCCACCGTCATGGCAGATTGGAAGAGTCTGCTGGGGAAACATGGTAGATGACTGGAGCTAGGTTAGAAGAATGTGGACACCACCCTGCCACCACTTGAAAGGGGGCTACAGAACACAGAAAACATTTTTAAGCTTTGTTCCCTTTGCCCTCCAGCTGGGGGCCCTCACCCTGAGCATAAGTGAGGAATGGATGAGTGAGATTTGTCATTTCCATTTTCTTTCTTCGCGGTAAAGTTAGTGGTCTTTTGTTGAATTGCAGCATCTTGCAGTTAGGCTCCTGTGTTCCCATCTCCTTCCCGCACCTTGGGAGTGACTTGTGCTGCTGGTGGAAACAGCTCTGGAGTCAATGAACAAGCTGAAAGAATTAAAAACAAAGCCACCCTCCTACCCCACCCCATCACCGGTTACCCTTGATCCTGCTGCTTTCATACAGGAAATCAAATTGCCTTTAGTTTGTGAGCAACGGGAAGAGTGAAGGAGAAACAGGAGAGTCACAGTTGCTTTTGGAAGAGGAAAATTGCAGAAGATTCTTTGAATCCTTGTTCACACACAGCCACACACACAGATGCAGACACACACACACACATACCATAGTAAGGAAGCATTTAAGGTTTTTTCTGTTTTTGTTTGGCTTGAGTTCCAGCTCCTGGCACTGTTTCCATACTTGCTTCTCTGCACATTCAATACATTTTCTTATGACCAAGGAGGAGTGACTGATGTCAGATGTATGGTGAAGGACCCGGAGGGCAGGCTGGCCTGTGAGTTTTGTTGGAGGATAGACAAAGGAACGTAGGACACTCTCTTTCCTCCTCTTGAGACTTAGGAAAAGAAGTTGGGAGGATGTGGCTGAAAACTTGGGATTCAGGATGCAGTTCGCACAGATCTGCCCACAGTGATCTGCCCCGGCAGCCGCAGGCTGTGGTTGAAGAGCTCTGGTTTTTAATCTGGGAGCCACTCCTCATGAGTGCACGAAACTAGTCTCCCAGAAATTCTCCAGCTCTCTCGGGGATTGCAAGCACCGGAAACCAGCTCTACGTACTCAGTAAAGAAACTTTATGCGATGGCAGAGTGGAAGCAGCAGGCTGAAGGGGCAGTTCTGGGGACCCCTGCCTCCCAGCTCGAATGGAGGCGCTCCCAGGGTGTCCCGGTCCTTCCCTCCCATCCGCAACATGCGTGGCTCACAGTGACCTCATACTCTCAGATGGGGAGAAAGCACCCGCATTGACAGCCCCTCCAGGCCACGCGTGGTTAGAGAGAGAGCTGTATTTTGAAATGTACGTCTGGGGACTGGTAGCAAAAGCGACATGTGTCCTCGTTAGAGGTCTTAGTATTGTCATCTGTGAGATGAGAGGGTTTCCCACATTCTCTTAGCATCTGACACATGGAATCGTGGGCAGCCCCCTGCAAAAAAAGACAGAGAAGAGCACAACTGTTGGGCAGGAATGGCCGTGAGGGTGCCCGAGGCCTGCCTGAGAGGCCTCTTCCTCTTCCCGGAGTGGTCCTCGAAGCAGCTAGTTAGAATCTAGACTCTACACAGTGTACTGGGTACCACTGGCCTGTCCCCTAGCCAGGGCCCTTTTCATTGCAACCTTTGCAACCCAACGGAGCATCTAAGTCAAGGACTCTGAAGACCCGTGAAGAGCATGAGAGGGTGACTCAAGGAGCAGTTACAGGGCTGAGCAATCTCTCACTCGCCTTGCAAAGATGATGACTTTTCTTTTTAAAGGAGCAGTGCAGGCAGGAATGAAGCTGAGTAGGCAGGCAGAGAGAGGAGGAAGAAGCTCTGTTTTATTCAGATGTTCATCTTTAGTTGTTTCCTCAGTCCCGGGTCTTGAACTGGGGTCCTTGGGATGTATGTAGACTGTGCCTGGTTGAAACCACTGGGCCACCAGAGCGTGCCGAAGACAATGACTTCATGTGGCCTGGCTGTGCTCTTGTCCAGTCCACACTCAGAAGGGCCAAGGCTCAGTGTCTCCCTCTAGAAGGAAAGGCTTTGTCTTCAGGAAAGTGTATGGACCTCCTGGTTCCGGTCCAGTTTCTACCTCCAGTCTCACACCCTGCTAGTTTCCTTGTTATTCCAGCTTTTCCATCTCTGGCTTTCCAATCCTTGTATGGAGCAACCCCGTTCGGCCCCAGGGCCTTTGCACGGGCTGTTTCTTTGCCTGGAAAGGTCTAACCACCATTTTATTTTATTTTATTTTATTTTTTATTTTTGGTCTGGTTGACTCCTAATTTCTCAGATCCTAAATGAATCTCACTTTCTCAGAGAAACCTGACTGCTTGGGGCAGATCTCACCTCCCTGTTTTATATCTGTACTCTTGCTTTTAGGAGCACTAAACCACAGGTTTTGTTGATTTATTTACTTAGGAAGGGAGAGGAAGAGAAAGCACTTTCGTTTATTTATGTTGGTTGTTGCCCCAGCCTCAAGTTGGGGGCTTGACATACCCCAGCTTCCAGCTTAGCATCTGAGCCCACTGGATGTATGTACCCAGTCATATATTCCTTTTCCAGGTTTATCTTCTCTTTCATGCTGTAAACTTAGTGAAGGCAGAGATCATGTCTTTTATTAGGTGCTAATGACCCATGTGCTGACAGAAGCCACATAGACAGAGCATCCTGAGTCCCAAAGCCTCCATCGGTTCAGTCAGCCTTTCTTGAAGGCCTGAAAGAGACCTCTGAAGAGGAATAGCGCCAGCCCCCGAGGCGCTCATCTTCTTGGGTGGGAGAATTTTTCCGTGCTCCCATTTCACCCCCAGTCGACCCTGGGAGGCCCAGAGAGGGCAAGTGACCTGACTGCAGTTACACAGGGCTCAGTGGCTGTGCTGGGATTGCAGCCTGAGCTTCCTGCCGCTGCCCATTGCTTCTGTGCTTCACTTATTCTTGCAGAGTCCCAGAGGCAGTGGCAATGGACTTTCTTTCCTATGACACAAAGTGCTTCCCTCCTTCCCCTGGGGAGAAAGGAGGAGTGTGTGGACTTGAGAGGACGAACATAAGGAGCCGGGCTTAGCAAAGGCGGGTGCAGCCGCCTCCCACTTGAGGTCAGCCTGCGCCTGGTGGTGCCTGCTGTTGCGGGGCAGTGACCTGAGGTCTGTGGCTCGCCCTCTGCTGTCAGAGGGAGACATTTCTCCCTCCCCTCCCTCCTGCCTCACTTCCCATCTCCTCAGCTCTCTCCTCCAGGAGCAGAGTCTACAAGCAACTCAGGCTCCCTCCTTTCCTAGCAGGTGGGTCCCCAGATGGTGCCCCTGGACCTGCACCGCAGGCTGATGAGGGCGTTGCTTCCAGACTCTGGACTCACTTGCTATCCTGGGTACAAATCTCCTGGCTCCTGGCCTCACAGGTCCCGCCACACCTGCTGTCTCAGAGCAGACAGTCTTGCTGGAGCCCCTCTTGAGCCCCTTGTTACTAGGACTAGCTGCCCCTTTCCAGTTCTCTCCAGCTGGTGACTGGGTGGTCCTGGTGAGGACAGTCCTGCGTTTCTCTGACTGTGGAGCTGGCCTTATTATTCTCCTCTTTTCTAAGAGTAGGGACTGCCGGCTTTCATTTCCCCGCTTCCCTCCTGGTCTTTGTCAGAGAGTGACAGCTTCTCTAATTCGGCGCTTGAGAAGCTCACCTTAGCAACTTGGTGCTGGAGAAGGACACAGGGTTCCAGGTGGCCCACTGTGAGGGACACTGGAGTTCTGGGCGTGACACCACAGCCCCTTCACCATCACCCGCCACCCCTGCCCCCAGCTGGGGCAGACTCCACAGCCAGGGCCTGCTCTCTCTCCTGCCACTGGCCATTCAGCCTCTCCCCTTTCAGTCAAGGAGGAAAACTTCTGCCTCCTTGAATCTCTGTGCCTTTACTCTGTGTAGTTTTCCCCCTCGCCCCCATCTCCGCCTCTCTCCTCCCTCACTTCCTCTCTCCTTTGTCCACTCTTCTTTTTCCTTCCTTCCCTCCCCTTCCCCTTTAGTTCCCCTCCTCTAT
>RJWH01002668.1:0-13776 GCA_004363575.1 Solenodon paradoxus
TACTGTGTTTCTGGTCATTCTGTCCTCTTCCCGGTGGACCCAGAAAATACCTCAAGGGCTCAAAAGTGCACGTCACACACTGTCCCTTCTCTTCTGCCTTCTATCCGGAGGACTTGCATAGTTTAGTTGGTCATAAACCAGTAGGGTACTGGGTTGTACAGTAATTCCCTAGGGTCAATATGTCAAAGTTCAGGCAGCTAGTGGTGTGTTAAGCAATTTTAAAGCATGTGGCTTGATTATAGTGATGTGGTTGGGACTTGGAATGAGGGTGAGGTCAGTCACAATGCAGTGTATTAGGGACATGAAGGTGAAGTCCACCATACTTTTCCCTTCTGTCTCAGTATTTCTCAAGTTTGAGAAAAATAGCATTATCATAATGCAACATTGTTACAGGCCAGAGGGCTTCCTGGGGACTCCCATGGGTCCTTTGGCTCCAGGTAACAGAAATTAGCCAGAAGCCAGATAAAACCTTAAACAAAAAACTATTGAAAGTTCATGAGGGAGTGAGTAAAAGGGACAGAGTCTAAAGCCTCCCACTGGGGGAGGGAGATGGAAGAGAGGGGAGCACATACTTGGGAAGAGATAGTCAAGGGGATAAAATGCAAAGCTGCTCCATTCAAGTAATCAGAGTTTGAAGCTTTTAAATGGTTCCTCAGTCACTGGAGGGCCTGGAAAAGGGGACTTTCTGCAGAGTCAGAAGTTGGTAGTGACCAGGAGCTGAGTTCTCAGGAGCTGTACCTGTTTTCTGAGACTTTGTGTTCTTCCCAAAATGCCTGGGAAAGAGCAGATGATATGGATTACTCATTATATCCCCCTTTTGCCTCGTCTGGCAGAGTAGAGATTTGAAACTGCAACATGGCTCTAAGAGAGAAGCGTTCAAGGCTAAGTTACGGGCTGTGATAGGTTAGATTCTTGCCCTGAGCTGCAGGCATTTGTAGATCCTTCTAGGTTAAAGGTCAGGAGGCCCCCTCCAGAAATTTACTCTATTAACTAAATAAGGGAGCAGGAACTGGTGGCTACACAATTCTAGTGAAGACAGGGACGTAAGATGATTAGAACAGAGGCACCATTAGTATGATTATTAATAATTCCCTAGAGGCAGTGATCCTACAAAGGATCCTCTTGCTCCTGGCTCCTATTCTGCCTGTCACAATACTACATGTTTCTTTTTGGGTAAAAGAAAGCATCAGAGGTAATACATTACCATTTGGGCCCCCATTTGATCAGATTGTTTTGATTTTCCAGCAAGAATATTTCATAGATGATTTTTTTTTTTTCTATCAAGAGGCAGATGTCTGGTCATCTCTTTTTGTGATGTTAGCATCCATTGATATCAACACTAGGTCCACTGATTCATTAGGCGTTGCAATCATTCCTTCTTCATTTATTAGGTAAAATATTTCTATAAAGAGAAACTTTCCCTGTCTTCCGTGTCATTACCCAGAAAGACAGTTCACCGAGCAAAGGCAGGATAAATGCTTGATTCTTCCCTTTTATTTCCTAGCTTTCAAAAGAACGAATTGGCTTCCCCAGCATCTTCCAATTAGACTCCCTACCACCCCAATATCATTATTAACTTGAGGACTTCAAACATGTCCTGTGTCATTACTGATGGCCATTATTTTTACTGAAGCTCAGATGGCTGTAATTGTCCAGTGAGAGACTCTTCAAGGTGGCGTCAGCGTCCTTTGGACATATCCCCAGAAACCCTCGCTAGCCTCCTCACTTTTAAGATGTCCTGGCTGGAAAGTAAATTGGTGCAGCCACTTTGGAAAACAGTATGCAAGTTCCTCAAAAAATTTAAAACAGAGCTACCATCTATTACACTTTGAGGTATCTATCTGAAGAATAGAAAAACAATAGCTCAAAACGATATTTGCACTCTGATGTTCATTCATAACAACCAAGAAATGGAAACAACAAATTTGAACGTACACCTTTAAAAATTTTAAAGGTTTTTAGAACAGGCTTTCTTAGACATGTCACTTTGGCATGTGGGTTAGTTCTAGCTAAAATTGAGGCCCTGCAGATTCAAGAGAAACTTTTACCAGTCCCATTAAGTATCTAGAATGAAAATTGGGAGTTTTACCTAGATTTAGGATTATCTTCAGAAATAATCTTTCTCTAGGAGAAGCCTGTCTCTGTGGCAGAGAAAACATCTGATACTTTTGTCATGTCAGTCTCCCTCCTCAATCCTCAAAGTCCCAGCTCCCTATCGCATTCCTTAACTCAGGATAAAAGACAAGGCAGTCAACCCTTGCATAAAGCCTTTCCTCTCAATATCTTTTTTCTCCCCGAGTGTTCGGAATACAGGTGACAAGCGACCAGGCCCTTGTCCATATCATACGTGTTTACTAACCAGGTAGCTCTTCAAACCCTGTCCTTTATTTGGCTTTTATGAAGGCTTTATTACATAACCATGATTAACTCATAGGCAATTGAATGCAACCACTAGCCCCTCATTTCCCTAGAAATCAGTGGGTAGGATGGTGAGCCCCACCTTCCATTCAAGTTAGTTTCCCTGGTAATCAGCCCTCAGGTGTTTCTCAGAAGTTACCTTCATTAGCTTAAACCACTAAGAATAATTAGAAATTATTTAAATTTTCATGGCTCTAATGCTTTCTCTGGAACTGAGGAAAGACCAGATATTATGACAAAAGCTGCGTCCATAGCTCTAATGGCTCAGGAAATTCCAAGAGTTTGTGGGAGCTGTGAGCCAGGAACTGTGGATAGAGAACACATACACACGCGAGATCCATTTTAGTCATCTGAGTGATGGTATATCTATTTTTTCTCAGCTACCTGAGCCACAAGGGTGTATCCTATGTGTGTGTGTGTATACATATCTTATAAATCTCAGTATATGTAAATAAAGTTATTTTTCTCCTACTAATCTGTCTGATGTTAACTTGGTTACTCCATCAGACCAAGAAAAACCCAGGGGAGTAGGGAAAAAGCTGTTTCCCTGCAGCCACAAAAAAAAAGGTATCCACATATCTGGTAATCAAAGAACTTCAAAGAATTAAATCTTTAATATATGGAAAGTTTTTGAAAAGAGTAAATGTCAAAAACAAGTAAATCCCAACTTTTAAAAAAGGACAAATGACAGTGCAGAGGGACATGCTTAGACCCTGAAAACCTGCTGTTTCCCCCCTCCCGCCCCGGGCTGAGGGAGTGTCCTTGACAGCAGTGACTTTTACTTCAGAAGCAAGAAAGACCTGCAAGTATTCATTTAAACAGAAATATGTTGTTGATTGTAAACCTTTAGTGTAGAAGGGCAGTAATATAGAAACTATGCTGCTGTCTTACTTAAAACGAACATACCCGTATGGAAAGTGTCACTTGTAGATGTGAATCTACCAGGGAAATTCAATCCAAAACATTCTTCTTTGAGTCTTGTTCTACATAGTCACCTCAGTTCTATTGAATTTTCTCTTTCTTGGATGAATAAAGGCTGAACTTGTAGCAGGTCCATTGTTTCTTTCCTGCTAATGTACAAACAGACAGAATTTCTGCAGTTGAAGTATTAAGGCAGAGTCTCCAGAAGGCAAGAGGACTGACAGCTGCGCACTCAAATTAGAAAAAAGCACTTTATTGCAAGTACCGCTGCTGCCAGGGGTATGGTTACCCAAAGATGAGTAACAGGGCGGGTTAGGGGAGCTCCTTTTATCCTCTGAGGTAGAATTTCACCTCCTTGGCGACGTGTGGTTTCTACTGGCAACTCTCACCAGTTATATACAGCTGCAGAGCAGGGACCGTGCGAAATTCCTGGCACACTAACTTTTTCTTTGGGGTCAGGGAAAAGGTCTTCTACCATGAAAGAGATGGTTTTGTCACCAGGATTCTTCAGTATTATGCTGAGATTTTAGAAAGGGTGTCCTTCTAAGAGGAAGTAGAGAACTTTGTGTGACTAAGGTGTTAAATGGACCTTATAGAGGTATTCGGCCATTTTAACTTAGAACAAGACAGTCGATTTTTAAGAATTCAAACACGTCTTTTATCTGTTTGCACTGCAGTACAAGGAAGAAGGCACGAGGTGAATGGACTTCTCATTGCTGGTAAGATGGCGTTCTCTTTTCATAAAGCTGGTCTCTGCCCTTCTTCTAACTTCTGCTGAGTGAGAAATGACTTCTCAGTGATTTTCTGATTTCTCTGGTCAGGCAGACATTCTTTCATCTTGTGTCTACATGCTAATTCATATGTTGCATGTATCAAGAGACTGGAGCCTAATTCCAGGTCCTTGCATCCTGTGTGTAAGACTTAGCACGCAAGACACAGCAAAGGGTTGAGCAGGAAATTTATTTAAGCAAGCAAGAGAGATAGTACACTTCTCAAAGCAACAGGAAGCAGGTTGAGTTCAAATGAGCATCAATGCTGTCTTGCCAAACATCACATACTTATACAAAGTCTGTCCATTAATTCCATCCATCCCCATCCCAAAGACACCTAATTATCAATCAGTAGAGGCCGATTGGCAATGTTTCCTTTTGGGGTTTATTTCTGAACCTTGGACCAGGAATGTAAGGTTTCTTTTTTTTTGCAGGGGAGGGTGGGGTGGGGCTTGGGGTTGGTGATTGTTAGTCTTGCCATTCTCATGGCTATCCTTGGTTCCTTGGTTCAGCCTTTTGCCCCACCCCCCTAGGCTATCCCATCTAACAGCAGAGGAAGTTGCAGTTGGCAAGAATGCCACAAATTTACTCTTTTTTTAAGATAATTGGTTCTGATGTTTTAGTGACTTGCCTTAACTGTCAGGTGACAGATTTTTGTCTGTTATCCTGGTAATAGCTATTATGAATTAAGCATGTCCAGGGCTCTCTGGGTCCCTTGGGACCCTGGTCTTGTCTGTAAAATTTATCTTCCTTTCCTCTATATGATTGGTTAGGCCTTGTAAGTAATTAGTCAAGGGAGTCCAATAAATAGTTTCTGGATCCCCTTAGCGCTATTAGTCAAAACTGTGTGGATGGCACAAAAGTTCCCAGACTTTGGAATGCAGTGTCACCTGGAGAGTTTGTTAAAAGCACAGAGGCCCAAGAACTTGCATTTAGAATAAGTTCCCAAGCATTATTCATGCACTTGGTACTAAAACTACATTTTGAAAACCATTGTTCTAGGATCCCTCAAAGGGATTTGAAACCTCCAAAGATCACTAGTTTATCTATATCTAATAGCTACATCATACTTTTACACTATGTTAGAACATGTGAGAGCAATAATCAATAACTTTCTAGGTAGTTAATTGTTGAGTTTCAGGTATGGAGAAGAAAAGCCTAGAGCTGAGAGATGTTTTAATGCTGTTTACCTGGAAAGACTAACAAGTGAGAAGGAAAACTTAGGGAAACAAGATAAGTTTCATTATTACTTTAACGGTGAGAAATTTATTCTACTACTGAGATCACTTTTAATCTTTTCCATCTTCCCATCTGCAATAGAACTTTGATCCTATTGCTAATGGTATCTGTCAGAACCCCGCCCCTCCAAGAGCAAGCCTTAGACCAGGGATTAAAGTTTAACTATCAGGACCATGAATTGCCTCTGGCTCCAGCACCCAGTCGTGGATGCATCCGGATCAATAAGGAAAGCTGATGGATGAATTCGACAGGTGAGACATGTAGTGCATGATAGGAGACCCTTCACCAAGAATCAAAGGAATGAAGACCACCAATAACTTCAAAGGACAATGTCGCCTTGGCCAATCAAGAACTGAAACCTGGTCTGCAGACTCCTCTCTCCATCCCCCTTCCTCACCATGTGGGATTTTCCCTTAAAAACTCAGGCCACCGCCACAGGCAAGGCCTCGGGTCAGCCTCCCTTGGCTGGCTCCCTCTGTCTCTCTGCTTCCCACTAATGGGGTCTCAGCCTCCCTTGGCTGGCTCCATCCTCTCTCTCCCTCTGTTCCCCACTAATGGACCCCCAACTTACTGCTGTGCCTGTCTGGTATGTGGAGCGACCCTGAACCCACGGGGTCTGGACCTCCTCCTTGGTCAGTTTCATCCCTTTACCTTCTAATTAAACCTCTAATTAAATCTCTGCTTGCTCACTTGCCTAACTCTGCCGTGGGTTCTTTGAGCAACCCGAAAACCCCCAGAGTATCAATTTAATAGCTTCAAAAACGAATAAATGGCATCGAGAGGACCGAATTGGACATAACTTTTTTCTTGGGATCAGGTGCTTCAAAATTAGAGACTTAAATATTATTTTTAGGCATGGGGCATTGAGAATGTAGACAAAAAGCATTCTTGGGACACCCTGGAGAGAAGCTTACACAAGTCCAGTCAAAAGAAATATTTCCTAATTCTATGAAAAGACCATATAGAATATTTTAATGTGAGTCACCAGGCACTCCTCACCCCTACTCCTCACTGCTACTCCTTAAGGTTCCTGATTGCTTCTGCCTAATATTCAGATTCAAGGGCCTGAACACAAATCTCTTTTGCAACAAGTAGGAACAAACCAGACCCACCTACTAAAGGGCCATTGTTATAAAAGCCCATCCCAAACCATAAGGGTGGGTTGACGGCAATATTTGATTATACTCGTACCCTCATATTTAATTATCCAATAAACTTTTTATTAAGTCTCATAATTTTAGGAATCATTTTACTTCCATATCAGGAAAAATACATGCAAGACTTTTTCTTTGAACTCTTCCACTGATGTGGAAGAAAATGGGCATGGACAATGGTCAAGTATAGTATTCTAAAAATCCTGGATTTGGGGTGGGGGGGGACATTAATTTATTACTTGGATAATATTACTTACCAAGGAGGTATCAAATAACTGGTTTCTTTATTTCACACATAATTTTTACGGAAAGACAACCAATTGAGCCAGAGCCACCAGATTTGAAGAAAAGTGGTGTGATTGGTGATGTACTTGACAATTATCAAAGCTGGGAACCTTGGAATAGCTCTGTCTGTCTTTGGGGGTACTTCAAAGTCTCAGTTTAAGGAGATGTTGCCGAATTGAGGCAGAATAAACTCTTGGAGCTGCTCTCTCTTGCCCCTTTCTTATGGTGAATGTTAGTAAAATGTTTCAGAGGCTAAAAGGGATGTGGTGTAGGGAGGAGGGAAATTAAAGGGCAGCACTGAGTAGAGTGGAAATCTATTGTATTGAAAAACAGGGAGGATCTGAAGGTGCCAATGCTTCTTTGCACTTGCCACAGTGTGAATGCCAAACATAGAGAATATGATTTGATATTGAGAGGCAAAGGCTTTTTATTCAAGTACTGAGTCCCCAAACAACCACCTCATCTCCCAAGTGGGGCTCTTTAAAGGCAAGGAAGGGGGAGGGGCAGCCAAAGGAGATGCAGGAAAGGAGATTTGGGAAGGAGAGGGGCAGACCCATAGAGTCTGAAGTTGTTGCTTTGGATGGTGACAGGCAGCCTCCTACATCAGCAACTTGATGTTTGATCTTAGCGATTTGCTTCTGGGTTGGTTTTGTGCCAGTGACAAGACTGATTCTAAGAACGTTTCAAGAAAGAAAAAAGGAGAAAAACAGACTTGCTATTTCTATCAGTCATTGAATTTGTAATGTCTCCTTCAGAACCACAAGGGAAGAAAACTGCCTTAGTTCTGGAAGCCAGTGCAGTGGATTATGAAGAGGCCAGACTCCTGCCAAGTCATGCTCCTCCCGCCCCTGGGTATGTTCAAATCTAACTGGGGAGGTTAGAGTTTCTTTTTCTTTGCAGACAAGTAGTGCTTGACTAATGATGATGAAGGAATTGACAGGACATGGGACATGGGTACTTTAAAACCAATTCCAAGACTGAGACAGGGAAAGTATAGGGAAAAACCTATAGGGGAGTAGGAAGCCATGCTATAGACCATCTGGGCAATGGGTAAGAAAAACAAGTTGAGCAGGACTCACTAAGTGGGCTATTAAACTTCAGAATGGGCACGAGCTGGTGGCTCAGGTGATAAACCTGTGGCTGGGGCATAGACCAGGTAAAGCCCAAGGACCCAGTTACTGACCTGGGGTTGGGAGAACAGCCAGAATTAAACAAATAAAGTGCTTCTTCCCCCTCTTCCTTCCTTGTTAAAAAATAAAATTCTTCTTCCTTCTCTTACTTTCTTCCTCTTTTAAAAACAAACAAACAACAACAACAACAACAAAAAAGAGGCAGAGAGGTAATATTCCAAACTGACTGTAGCATCCCCTCTTTGAGAGATGAGGCCCCTTTAAAGCCTGCACTCATTGTTCCTTGTGGTTTCTATAGTAACCTTGACTTTATATAATAGTAAAAGTGACACCCAGGGTAGAGACTTAGGATGCAATGAGACATGTGATGTATGTATTCCATGGGGACCCATGAAGAACAAGTATGATGGCACAACTGGGTACACCTGTAGGGCACCGAGAATGAATTTCCTTTGGTCCTATAAAAGGAGAGCGCTGCCGTACCCTCAAGGAGAAGTGCACTCCTGCTTCACCTATTTCCTCACTGCTGCAGAGTGAGCAAGTAAAAGCCTTGCTTGAATTCCTCAATATTAATATTTTTGTCTTTTTCTAAAATCAAATAGCCAAGTCCTTGAAGAAGGTCCAGTAATAGAACTATTGGGGCAGAAGTCAACAACAAAACAAAATGAAAACCACTAGAATTGCAAGCAATAGACTACATTGAACATATGCTTTGCTATGATAATTTATAATAGGGCATTATAGGTAAAGGTCAGGAATTAGATTAACGAAGTCTCCTATTAGAACCAGGTAGAAATGGTAGAGAAATGGAATGCTCCTGTGAACTGATGACCTTTTGAGAAAAGTGTGATTTTTCTATGCTGTCAAAATGACTAATAACAATTCAAAAGTCAAGAAAATGTGAGCTAACAGATAACTATGGAAGATTAAAAAACTGACCAAATAATGATCACTTTTGTCGAAGGAAATTTACACTGGAAAAATCAAGCAAAGAAAGAAGATGGCATTCAGTACTACTGAAATTACGCAAAGATTTATAATATAGGAGAGGCACTGAACTCAACTCCTCTGAAACAAAAATCAAGAGAGTTTTTAAGCACAGGTGTGAGCTAGTGGATAAGTACTGGAAGACATTTGGTTAATATGATTAGCCCACCTATATTTGCTAATTGACTCTCACTGAAGTTTGAGTCATAACTTCCCACAAAAACTGGGAGATGGGGACCTGTCTTTCTTTTCTTAAACTTAATCCATTTAATTTCTTTACTTCATAATAATATCTTTCTGGATGGTTACATTTCTGAAGGCTGACTCTTAGATTCTTGAGCTATATCTGAGCTGGAAAACTGGCAGGAAGCTGGAAAGATTTACATTTGAAGGAGAAGAGACGGAATTTAAAATGACAAGTTTTCTAACATAAATGTAAGAACAGGGAGGGCTGGAGCCTATAGTCAGAAAGAAACTCCTCTAAACTGCAGGGAACATACGCACTGCAGACAGAATCTGTCATCCTTTAAGGAAGAGGATCATTTCAATGTTCTGTTATATATAACAAATCAGGTTACTTAGATGTTTTTTAAAAAGTTAACATAAAAGCATTATTCCAATGAGAACTGTAAGAAGTTTATAAAAATAGTCAATGAAAGCCTAACAAACTTAAAACTACTGTCTAAATCATTCCATCATAATCACAATCACAGATAATTTAGTCTAGGATGGTAATGTTAGTTTTCAAAAGAAAAAAAAAATCATGAAGTAATAATCATTTAAAACCCCAAACTGTAAACAGCAAACTTGTAAACAGCAAGAAGAGAATGGAATACTTTACAGCAATGAAAGTGAATGAATTTTTCCCAACTTCTAGAACTTGGATAAATGCCAGATATACAACATAGACTAGAAAAAGCCATATATATGACTATAAAGTATATGGATTCATTTATATTAAATAAAAAATAGTTGGAAGTAATTTATGGTGACTAAAGTTAGGAGAGTAATTTCTTTGGAGATGAGTGTTTTTAAGAGGTGGCATGATGAAGGCATTTGGAGTGCTAGTAATGTCTATTTCTTGATCTGAGTGGTGTTTTCTTTATGAAAATTACACTTTGTACACATCTATGCATTGTTAACCTGAAAATCAGGAGGCAATTAAAAGGCAAAATGCCTTGATTTTCAAAGAATTGCAATTTGGGGAGCACAGAATTGGGCAGAACCTAAAACATGGCGCCGGAAGGGATGAAAGTTTATAGTTTTTGTTTTTATAAAGAGGCAAAGAAAGATGAAGATAACCAAGATAAATAACTCAAATGAAAATCAAAGTGCTTCTTCCTCCTCTTTCTTCCTGCCTGCTGCCTCTGCTTACCATTTTTCCTCCCTGCACCTTCTCTTAAAAAAACCCAACACCCACACAAAAAAACAAACTTCCTTTACAAAAAAGCCAAAACAAAGTAGAAACAGCATTAAGAAAGTTAAAAGGCAAGTTACTAACCAGGAGAAAATATCTGTAATACACATATCAGACAAAGGATTCATTTTCCAAATTTATTTTTAAAATCCTACAAAGAAAAAAGGCAATCCTATAGAGAAATTGGAAAAGCAGTTAAACTGGTCATTTTAAGAGGATTAAAATAAAAACCATATCCATAACAAAGAATGTGTAACACACGAAAAAAAAGAAAGAAATGAGATATAAAACATAGCAAAACATGTACAATAAAGTATAATACATACATATATATAAAATTTCTTTGCTACAATACCATCTAGTATTTACAGTAGATTGTGATGAGTTTCTTTGAAATGCCAAATTTTTTCAAAAGACTAAAAGCAAATACACATTTGGGGAAATATCTGCATTTTTCACAAAGTGCAAATATTGCCATTATATAAAAATATTTTTTTTATTGTGAAGAAAAAACCCAACAGCCTAATAGAAATATGGAAAAAATTAAAAAAGAAGATTGCCCTCAATGCAAAATAACTTTAAATAGAGTAAAATATTCTCTGTACTATGACCCTCTAAAAGGGAATCAGGAAGCTCTGGCTACACTGATATAGAGTGATAATAGGGTCCATTTTTAAGTGATGGAAGCAAGATTCAGATACTGCAGAGGAACAGAAGCAGGAGAAATTCTCTCCCTATCGCTCCAGTCCTCTCTCCTTCCTTCTCTTCCTCTATGTTCCTCTCTCCTCTTCTCTCCTCCCATTCCATCTTTCTCTGCAACAGGGACACAGGCTAAGAATGAAGTGAAATTTCTGTGAATCTAATCTGAATACAGTTTTGACAATGGAATCACATATTTTCCATAGTTATAAATATTAAATAAGAAATAAAAGTCTTAACACCTTAAACTAAACAAAATACCTAACTGCATATAGTTGGTGGGATAGCCACAGGGAGAAAATAATTAAACGATTTTGTCACTGGGGGTCCTTGAGACCCTCAAAGTATTGAGGGCGTGCCCTGGTGGAGTAGTGGTGTGGTCAGCCATCTTTGGTGGGCACAGTCCACATACATCCCAGATTCAGGTCCTGGGGCCTCACGAACAACCAAAATGAACAAATGAAATAAAGTGCTTATTCTTCCTCTCTTACAACCTTCCTTCCTCTGCTCACCTTCATTCCTGCCTGCAGCCTTCCTACAAATAAATAAATAAATAGAATGAAAAAAAGGACTGAAACAGTGGTCATCTACAGTGAAAGTAAGAACATTTATACATTTATTGAGCAAGAACAAGTGACAGGCTCCAGGAAATTCTCCAGAGAGAGGCTTCTCTAGAAGCTGTTCTTGTGAGTATTTCAAAGGTGTAGTTTTCCAAGAGCTGGGTCTTGGGGTGGGATTTGACAGAGTTAGGGGAATCATTCCTAGGAAGGAGGTGGCAATCGGAATTGAGTTACCATATCTTTTTGCGCCACACATAGTCCAAGAGGGTTCTGTTATGGTGCTGGGAGCATGAAAAGTAATATGCTAATAATATTATAATGAAGTCCAGGCAGGTCAAGGACAGGTCTTAGCCTCTGCACCTGCTCTTTCAACTATTTTTAATAGGTAAACTAGGCTCTTTTTGAAAAGAGGGTCAACTGCTTCAGTGACCACAAGTTTCTTCTGATGGGTTGGACCCCTCTAGTAACTATGGACTGTTCCCTTAAATGAGACAGAAAGTACATCTAAACGTTAGGATTTATTTATTAATTTTTCCTCTCCTTGGTTCCCCTCAGGTCCATCAAAATTCAAAAACACAGTGTTTTGACATATATTCTTAGTGGAGTGTCATCTAATGACGACAACAGAAAACACAGAACTTTTAAACTTCATTTGGTACTTAGGCTGTTAGCAAAAGGATTTGCTATTTTTATTTTGAAATTATTATAGATAGAAGAAAGCAAATATGTAATTATGGCAGTATACGATTAAGAACTAACATTTTCAGCATAAGAGTAAAGAGAGGCAAATATGAAAGAATTTAAGTGACTGGAACCTTAATTTTAAATCATAAAAATCAATATGAGTTCAATATTTGTTTCTCTTTAAAAAATACATATTTCCTGAATTTGTGTGAGACAAGATTTTAAAGATTAAGGTGATAATATAAAAATGATATGCGTCAACTAATAGGAGCGTCAATAAATATGACGTAGAACACACTGATCACTAAGTAGAATAAATGCAAATGTTTGAAATATATCATTTTCATGAATTCATAAAATTATTCAAAATATCTTATTACTCCCCATTGGGGTTGCCTGAGCACTATCTCGTTTCTCTAAAAAGTAAAACTAGTGGGATGGACTCAATATTTTTCTTTCACCTTCGTATATGAATTTTGATGAAGGAAAGTTCTTTATAGATTAAATCCACTAATAAATGCAGAAGGAAATATGAAATTAGAGTATCAACCTTTTAATCTTTAATGAGATAATAGACCCAGACAATTATCATCATTGGCTGTTAAGATATTTAGGTAAAAGCTTAATGGGAACAATTATGTTTAAAAAACGAAGGAAAGGTGCAGGGAGGAAGAGAGGGGGAAGAAGCATTTACTTATTTTATTTCAGTAGTAGTTCATTTTGGTTGTTCCCCCACTTCCCCCATCCCACAAACCCTGGTTATTGGAATGTAGGTGGATTGCACCTGATGGAGGTTGCAGATTTAGCCACTAAGCCACCAGGACACGCCAAGGTGAACATTCATAAAGGAGGTGAGAGAGGGTCAGTTAAGCAGATGTCCTGACGCAGCTGTTGAGAAATCATAGCAACACCATAAGCAGTAGGGGAAACATAAACAAGTGCAATAATGGGAAACAGCTAAAACTTCAGAGTCAATCAGGTTAGACTAGGAACATTCTGGTGACGATTTACCAACTGCAACCCTTAGCCCGAAACAATGAAATACAATTCTTTCATTGACTTGTTTACCAGGGTTGACCCCTCCCCCAACCTTGGAATCCGGTTCCTTGCGTTAGAGGGGGACTGCCCTTGTCTGAAGCAGCGGACCTAACCAAAAATGCTCCACCACAATGCTCGGTTTTGCTTTAACAGTAAGAAGCATGTCACTCGGTGGAGAGCTAACATGTTAATGAAGGTGATGACGTCAAAGTTATATCACAGGCATGCCCTAATGGAGTAGTGTTTGAGGGCAATCCATGTTCCTCCCAAGGACCTGGGTTCGCATCCCGGATTGGGTGGGGCAGGGCTGACTGGTCGGGTGGGAACAACCAAGATGAACAACTAATAAAATAAAGTGCTTCTTCCTCCTCTCTCGTCCTTCCTGCATATTCACCTTCATTCCTGTCTGTACTTTTCCTTTAAAAAAAAAAAAAAAAAAAAAAAAAAAAAAAGGAAAAAGTTATATAACCGAAG